>APFE031289109.1:2076-29623 GCA_000404065.3 Pinus taeda
TTTTTTTAATTTTTTATTTTATTTTATGTTTTCATTATTTTTTTTAAATTTTAATGTTTTTCGGGGTCATGATAAAATATTCTACGTCATTATTTCGAAATGTTGAAATTTTACCCTTGAAAAAAAAAAGTGTTATCCCAATGTCAACAATTTTCATTTTGAGGGTGTTTTTTGCACAAATATGTGGTATAGCCTTGTATGCAAAAGAAAAAGAAAACCAGTGGTACATCGACAATGGATGCTCAAAACACATGATAGGTGACAAAGAAAAACTACACTCATATAATGCCTTAGAAAAAGAAAAGAATGTCTCATTTGGAAATGACACTCTTATTTTCATAAAAGGTAAAGGCTTTGTTTTCTTGAAAGAAAAAGTTAATGTTGGGAATGTTATGCATGTTGATGGTCTAAAGCATAACCTGCTAAGTCACAGTCAAATGTGTGATCAAGGAAGTGAAGTGGTGTTTCGATCAAACATATGTGTTGTTCGTGAGCTCGATACATGACAAACCATGATCAAAGGTGTAAGAACTCCAAACAACTTATAAATACTCAAGGGAGAACAACAACAGTGCTATGTAAGCAAAAATGATGAAAACTAGCTATGGCACAGAAGATTCAAGGTTGTTCATGATCTTCCAGATATTAGAATTCCTAAAAATATAATATGAAAATCACGTCAATTCAGTAAGCAAACCAGATCTCACTTCATTGAAAAAGAAGGGTCAGCTAGTAAGCCTTTTGAACTTGTTCATACTGATTTATGTGGACCATCAAGGAAAAAGTCACCTCGTGGAGAAGAATACTTTATATTGTTCATTGATGATTTTTCCAGAATGTGTTGGATAGGTATTCTAAAGCATAAATATGAAGCATTTGAAATGTTCAAAGCCTCCAAAGCTTTGGCTAAAAATGAATCAGATCTCAAAATCAAATGCCTCAGATCTGATCAAGGAGGGGAATTTACCTTAGACGAATTCTTTGACTTTTGTAAACAACATGGAATAAAAAGGTAGTTCTCCACCGCAAGGACTCCTTAGCAAAATGGAGTTGTAGAATGAATAAATAGAACTGTTCAACAAATGGGTCGAGCTATGCTAGATGAATTTGGAAGTCCTGCAACCTTCTAGGGTGAAGTTGCATTCGTCTCCATCACTATTCTCAACCAAGCAAATGTTCAGGTAAATAGCACTCAAACTCCACATGAACTTTGGTATGGTAAGACTCCTACTGTAAAATACTTCAAAGCTTTTGGAAGGAAATGTTACATCAAAAGGACTGATGAAAAACTTGGTAAGTTGGAACCTAGAGTAGATGAAGTTTTTCTTCTTGGTTACTCTTCCCGAAGTAAAGGATATAAATGTTATAATAAACTACTTGGGAAAATTATTGAAAGTATTGATGTTGTGGTTGATGAAGCATGCAAAAATCCAAAACGGATCAAAACCAAAGATTATGACAATGAAGAAGATGAGGATTATGTTCCCACATCAAATCACACTGATTCTGAAGAAGAAACCAATGAAGTACCAGAAGAAGAGGTAGTTCTAGAAGAAAAGACTTCGTCCAGGTATGTTCAGAAAAATCATCCAGAGACTCAAATTTTAGGGGAGAAAGAGGCAGGTGTGCAGACAAGAAGAACTATTACAGAAGCTTCAAGCTATCTAACATTATTATCTTCCACCGAACCTAAAAATGTAAATGAAGCATGCAAAGGTGAATGTTGGGTCAAGGGCATGAATGAAGAACTTGACCAAATTGAAAAAAATAATACTTGGGAATTAGTTCCTAGACCTCATGATAAGAATATCATAGGAACTAAATGGATATTCAAAAACAAGCTGAACGAAAATGGAGAAGTTATTAGAAACAAGGTTAGACTTGTTTGTAAAGGATATGCTCAACAAGAAGGTATAGATTTTGAAGAAACTTTTGCACCTATTGCTAGACTTTAAGTCATAAGGATGTTTCTTGCTCTTTCTAGTTTTCAAAAATTCAAACTATACCAAGTCGATGTAAAATCTGTCTTTCTTAATGGAGACTTAGAAGAAGAAGTCTATATTGAACAACTAGAAGGATTCATTCTTGGAAATTATGAAAAACTTGTATGCAGGATTAGAAAAGATCTCTATGGTCTAGAACAGGCTCCAAGGGTCTAGTATTACTTTCTTGACAAATATCTCCACCAACAGGGTTTTTCAAAGGGGCTAGCAGTTAACAATCTATATACAAAGATTGACACCGATAAATTACTAATAATTGTTGTTTATGTTGATGATAACATTTTTGGTAGCAATGAAGAATCCATGAGTCATAATTTTGCTTCAGTAATGCAACAAGAATTTGAAATGTCCTTGCTTGGTGAGCTTACCTATTTTCTTGGTCTACAAGTTCAACAAAATAAATATGGTATTTTTCATTCACAAACCAAATATCTCAAACAGATCTTGAAAGAGTACGGAATGGAAGATTCTAAACCAGTATGTACCCCAATGGTAATAGGATGCAGTCTCAAATCAAATAATGAATCAATAGCAGTACAACAACGAATTTATAGATCCATGATTGGCAATCTCCTTTATCTGATAGGTACCCGACCTAGCATCATGCATGCAGTAGTAATAGCTAGAAGATTCCAAGAAAATCCAAAGGAATCACACCTTCAGGCAGTCAAAAGGATTTTGAAATATGTTCAAGGAACACATAACTTTTGTTTATGGTATCCTAGAGGTACAGATGTTACACTTCATGCATATACAGATGCAGATTGGGCAGGAAGTGTTGATGACAAAAAAAGCACTAGTGGTGCTGAATTCTATATGGGTTCCAGGTTAGTGTCTTGGTTCAGCAAGAAACAAAGTTCAATTGCATTATCTACAGCTGAAGCAAAATACGTGGCTGCTGCATCTTACTGCACACAAGTACTTTGGATGATGCAAACCTTGCAAGACATTCATATCACATGTAGTCCACCCATCTCCATTTTATTTGATAATACAAGTGCCATTAGTATTTCAAAGAATCTAGTCATGCACTCCAAGACCAAGCACATACCCATCAAATATCATTTTCTTTGTGAACAAGTGCTTGAACAAAAGGTCAAATTGGAGTATGTTCCCTCCAAAGAATAGGTTGTTGATATATTCACTAAACCACTTCCCAGAGAAACATTTGAATATCTCAAACAAAAGCTGGGAGTAGTTACTACATCGTCTTGCTGTTAAATTCCTATTTTTCACAGAAAGGTTGTTATACGCGAGTTTCATGAAGCGTAGTCGCGTACATACGTAGGTTTCTGTGGGAAAAGTTATGTATGTGTTGGTTTGAGGAAAAGCAGTGGGCCGGACTCAGAAAAAAGGGATCTACTATGGGTCTGTCAATTGTCTACTCTATTTGATGATGGTTACAATCTACTGATAACTTGTGGAAATATATTGGTCCTCATAAAGTTGTTGATAACTTGATGTATATTTGATTGATGATGATGCTTTGATATCTCTTACTAACATATGCTTAGTTGATTCATGGAAGGTTATGATAAGGGAATGAAGCAAGTTGATCTTGATGAGATCAAGAGGATGAGTTGATATATGTCGACATACTTTGTCACAGGTTGATGATATTTTGGGAACTAGTGATAAACATGTACAAGTTGCTTGTCTAAATGTTGTTGATGGTGCAGATCATATGAGAGTTACTAATGACTATCATGGTCTTGTTTAAGATATTCGGTCTCTGTTACATATGTCATGTATATCATTTAATGCAAAGGTCATGAAAATACCTAATTTGTAACCCCACTATGCATGGGATGGATGATGATGTTTCTTGTCTTTGTCATGTATAAACAATTGGTATATCCCCACTTGGTTGGGTGGATGAGTCAAATTTGGTATATCCCCACTTGGTTGGGAGATGGATGTATGTATGAGTCATTGGTGATAGGAAGGTCATTGGTGATGTATGTATAGAGTCATGTTATCCTTTTAGAACATCTTTCTGCAAACTTTGCTTGTGCTCAAGGGGAGCATGGACTCAATCATGGGAACTCAATCAACACACTTTAACATATCAAAGAATTCAACATGTACTCAGGGGGAGCATGACACTTTGCCCTTGATGTCAAAAGTGGGAGAGCGACTTTGTGTGGTTGTTTCAATCAAGTCCAAAGGGGGATATTGTTGGCATTATGATACATGTATTGTCCTTGATGGAAACTAACTTAGATGAAAGATCACATTATAGCAGGTAATCCGCAAAGAACTACAAATCAGTCTTCACAGAATGAAGAAAGAGAGGTATATACAGGTTCACTATATACAAGTTGCGTATACATAAAAATGCACTTTCATAGAAGGAAAAGTGCATATACCTTGGAGAACTAGGTTTATGGTCCGAGGTATTTGGTCCATAGTATTTTGATCCATGCTATTGGTCCAAGGTATCTAGTCTGAGGTATTAACCCTAGGTATTTGGTCCAAGGTATTGGTCCTAAGTGGTTTTGGTCCGTGGTATTGAGAAAGAACTAAGACTATAAAAGGAGGAGAAGATCATTAGGGCAAGGTGTGGAAGTATCGAATATCTAATTGAGATCTAGTATGTAGGTTATTGGGTTATGGTGCATTGCTTGATCTAAACTAGGGATGAACCTTAGTGATTTATGCAGAATAAGATCTTATGGTAGATTGGGATCTTAAGGCTTTCAATGAGTTATCTTTATATGGTTTGATCATGTTTATTCTAAGATCTGTATACTGACGTATGTGTTGTTCTATAAATATTATGATCTGGGAATAACTAAAGTATGGAATAGCTGCAAAATTATGAATTTATATTTAGAGATGTATACGCTGGTTGGCTTTGAGAAAAGTGCATGTACACACAGGTTTGACACATGGAAGTAGTGTATACCTTATAAAATATGTTACAGTTGTTTCTCTTTGTTGTTGCATAGTCATGGGTTCTGGTTTGGGTTCTGGTTATTGTATTCTAGCGACAGTATTCTGAATGATCAGATTGTTGCGTTGTCTAAGTGAATGATTGATTCAGCTATGGTTGGATCAAAAGGTGATTGGTTGATGCAAAGGTATTTGATGATTGAATGATGTTGTTGATGGATCCCATCTGAAAATTTATGAAACGCGGTCACTAGAGGAAGAAAGAAGGTCGTAGCCTTTTGTATGTCGGTGCCTACGTACCAACAAACATATTGGCTAGTACAAGAGCTAGGTCATTGTAGCTCCCTTCTAGTAGTAGCTGGAAAATGAGAGAGGGTTGCAGCCTTCTTCAGGCAGAAGCCTACATACTGGTATAAGTCTGCATAGTACCAAATTGTAAACAAAATTTACTATTAAAAGAAGACAGAGACGATAGCAGCAGGTGGCTTTTACCCACATTGGGTTTCCACCTTATATCTTGGTGTTCAGGTGTGATGTTTATGTGTAATGCCTTATTTTTCTTTTACTACACTGTCTAATTAATATCTGTCATACTAGTTAATGTTCAATGCATGATATATTGGGTAAATCAAAAGTTCTCTGCATATATGCTGGTTGCTTTAATAACAGTCGCGTGTACACGCTGGTTCACTTAGCTAAAGTAGCATGTACAAATTTGTCTATGGAAATGAAATATTATTGAGTTACAAACACTGATTCACCCCCCCTCCCCCCCCTCAGTATTATTTCCAACATTAATGTGATTGTATGTTCACATGTTGTTGCTAACATGAGATGAATTTCATTGACCTAAGTGGTCAAAATTAGTTCTAGTGGAGACGGTTGGATCCCTCAAATTGATCTCTATTTCAATTATTGTAATAATTAAACCATTGTATTATTTTTAGAATAGGAGATAAGTTGTTAGGATAGGTGTGTACCAGAGCTCGAGAATAGGGACTTAATAGTTGAGCTGATAAAAATAGAGATTGAGTTGTTAATGTTGTTAGGATAGGATTTGATCCATAAAAGAAAGAAGAAAGAATGTAATGAGAGATATTGGATGGAATATAAGAGAAGTAAGTGAGAGATTGAGAGAGAAATAGAGTTTGTGAGTGAAACAAAGGTCAGACAAATTGTTGTAATCGAGCCGAGAGGGCCAAGACTTTGTAATTTCTATTTTATTGAATAAATTGATTGAGTGTGGTGTTGTGTATTATTTCTGGTGTGAAATTCTCTTGAATCTGTGTATCAGCGTTCTGTACCCTAATCGGGTATTATTTCCATTTATGCATTTTATAGTTAATCATTGTTAATTAGTGTTAAGGCCAAATTTTGAGATTAAGCTAAGCCTTTTATTAAACCGTGGTTCTTAAAGTTATGCATTGAGCACATGAGCGGGATTAAAAAGCAGTAAGTGTTATATCACGTGGAAAACAAGTGGGAAATGGTATTTCTCTAATTTGCGCGATTAACCTAAGCTAGTGACAAGTAGCACAAAAAAAACACTTTTCTCACACGCTCTCAAGCTGATATCGGTCGCGCAAGAATTCACATGAGATTGTGCTGTAGCAGTTGGATTAGACAGGATAGATCGATGGTGGAGATTGTATGGGCTAGTTGGCACGTGATATGACGTGATATTTTTTGGATAGGAAGAAGCCAGATCAATGGTGGATACTGAAGCACTCAAGGAATAAGAAGTGAAAGTGGGACGGACGGTAATTGGTCAGCTTAGCAGGACCCTCGGGAAGAAAGTACACACATATAATCTATTTAACACACAACTAATTGGTTTTTAAGTGAACCATTAGTCTATATTTAGACTACCACATCAATTTTCGCAAACATGTACATCATTTGGTATGAGAGCCCAAGGATTAAGTCTACTACAATAAAGATGCCACCTAGGAGAGGAGGTGGCATAGGTCATGGGAGACCTATAGCTAATGCAGTTATGCCAGAAGAGATTTGAAGTCTCCGTACAAGAATGGAGACAATGGAAACGACCCAAAAGAGAGCACCTGATGAAGGAGATGCAAGTGTTCTAGAGGAATCTTCTGAGGAAGAAGAAGAGGATGAAAGGGAAGCTACCAAAGTTCTCAAAATGTTGACCAACGTAAGTGGAAGACCGAAGGTGGAAATACCTTTGTATGACAGGAATCTCAATGTAGAAGATTTGATGCACTAGATCAATTCATTAGACAAGTATTTCGACTATGCGGAGGTTGATGACAAAAAGAAGGTGAAATTTGCAGTTACCAGATTGAAGGGTCATGCAGCTATCTGGTGGATGAACTACAAACATCCGGAGCAATAAGGGGGAAGTTCAAGATAAAAAAATGGGATAAAACAGTGAGTATATTGAAAGCTAAATTTATGCCAAAATATTATCAGTTAAATCTTTTCAAACCATTGTAAAATTTGAGACAAACAGGTCTAACTGTCAAAGAATATATAAAGAATATTATAACTGAGCATTAGAGTAGGACATAAAATGGATGACATTGAAAAGGTAGCTAAATACATCAATGGCTTGAGATATGACATACAGGATGAAATCATCTTGTTGAGTCTGAAGACAATTGAAGATACCTATCAAGCAGCTTTGAAAGCAGAGGAGAAGATGTCGAGGAAACAAAATCAAAGGAATAGAGGGAAAAGTTCAGCAAGAGATAGAGGAACTACTAGATCAATATTTCAGCACCCTTAGGGTGAAGTGGGAGGTTCAAGTACTAGACCACCATAGAGAGGAGACTTTAGTAGAGGGAGATTTTCACCCAGAGGAAGAGGCCGAGGAAGAGTAATTCATTGTTACACATGTGGAGAATGGGGAAATGGATCATGGGACTATCCTCATAATAACGAAACAAGTTACTAGAATTTGAATGTGGCTAATGCAAAGGAAGAAAAACCTCAAATTGCACATAAGGAAGAATCACCTGAAGTAGGAGAATCTTTGTTATTGAAAAGGGTATTGCTTAAAGTAGAGAAAAATAAAGGAGAACCATCTCAGAGAAAGAGTTTATTCAGAACTACATGCAAGTCCAAAGGAAAATGTTGTAAAGTGATAATTGATGGTGGGAGCACCGATGACCTGATTTCTGTAGAAATGGTAGACAAGTTAGGATTAATAAAAATAGTACACCCTAATCCTTACAAAGTATCATGGTTTCAAACAGGACATCAACTTATTGCAAAAGAACAATACAAGGTGGAGATCCAGATTGGTACTTATAAGGATGTAGTATTATGTGATGTAATGCCAATGGATGTATGCCATGTATTGCTAGGAAGACCTTGGTAGTTTGATAGAAAATCCATTGATGATGGTAGAAGAAACACCTATACCTTGGAGAAGAATGGAGTGAAGCATACATTACTGCCATTAAAGGTTGAAGCTGACAAAGGAACAACTGGAAATATTGTTATGCTGATGAGTGGAAAGGAGCTGTTACAAGAAGTTGGAAAAGGTAGAGAAATGAATTTTGCTATTATAGGGAGGCCTAATGTAATTTCGACTTCCACAAATTTAGATGATCTATCTGAAGAAATCAAAGCTCTGTTGAATGATTTTGTTGATATTATTGTGGATGAGCTACCAAATGAATTACCACCAATCATTAGTATTAGTCACCACATTGATCTAATACCTAGAGCAAGTTTTCCAAATAAAGCAGCGTATAGGTTAACTCCTCAAGAAAATGTAGAAGTTGTGAGAAGAACAGATAGATAAGGGATGAGAGAGTCTTAGTCCACGTGCTGTACCAACAATACTCAGTCCAAAGAAAGGAGGTTAATGGTGTTGTTGTACTAATTCCAGAGCCATAAAAAAAATCACAATCAGGTATCATTTTCCTTTACCACACATGGATGATTTAATGGATTGCTTAAGTGGTTCAATGTATTTTACTAAAATATATCTGAAGAGTGGATACCACCAAATAAGGATTAGAGAAGGAGATGAATGCAAAATTGAATTTAAAACAAACAATGGGTTGTATGAGTGGTTAGTGATGCCTTTTGGACCCACTAATGCACCCAACACATTAATGATTAACGGACAAAGTCTTGAAGGAATATGGAGGCACGTTTGTCATTGTTTACCTTGATGATGTTCTAGTTTTTAGTCGAACCAAAGAGGAACATCTGGAGCATCTTAAGTTGGTTCTAAGAACACTACAAAAAGAGAAACTGTTGATAAATCTAAAGAAATGTAGTTTCATGAAAGAAGATTTAATCTATTTGGGATTTGTAGTTTCTAAATAAGGCATGAAAATGGATCCAGAAAAAGTCCAAGCAATTTGGAACTACCTATCCCAAGAAACATATTTGAGGTAAGAAGCTTTCATGGTATTGCAAGTTTTTATAAAAAATTTATTAGAAGTTTTAGTGAGATTTGTGCACCAATTATTGAAAAAATCAAAGAGACTAATTAGCTGTTCAAGTGGATAGAATAAGTAGACATACATTTTTAATTGCTGAAGAAGAAAATTACAGAAAAACCAGTTTTAGCTCTGCCTGATTTTGGAAAAGTTTTTCAAGTTGAAACTAATGCTAGTGGAGTTGCAGTTGGAGCAGTTTTAAGCCAAGAACAAAGACCAATAGCATACTTTAGTTATAAACTAAACGAAGCTAAGAAGAAATATTCCTCTTATGACAAATAATGTTATGCTATTGTGCAAGCTTTAAGAAAATGGAGACATTATTTACTACCATAAGAGTTTGTATTATACTCTGACAATCATACATTGCAGTTTATAAACAACTAGGCAAAATTAAACTAGAAGCATGTCAAATGGGAAGAATTTTTATAGAGTTTCACTTTTGTGATAAAACATACAAGTGGTAAGTTGAACAAAGTTGTTGATGCTCTAAGAAAGGTAAATTTGATTATGCAAGAATTAAAAGTTGGTGTTGTAGGATTTGAATAGATGGTTGATATATATAAAGATGATACATAATTTAAGGATATTTATGTAGTTGTACAAAATCCAACCATTCATAATAGAAGCCAGCGATTAGATTATCTTATCCAAGGAGGTTTATTGTTTAAAGGTAACAAAATATGCATTCCCAAATGTTTTATGAGGGAAAACATAATTAAGGAGAAACAAAGTGCAGGGTTATCTGGGCACTTTGGACACGACAAAACCTTTTCTCAAGTAAATTATTTTTACTACTAGCCAAAGATGCAAACTGATGTTATGAAACTTGTTGAGATGTGTAGGATATGTCAACATGCTAAGGGGAGAATCCAAAATAAAAGATTGTACTAGCCATTACCGATAGCAGACCGACCATGGGATGTAGTTAGCATGGATTTTTTTTTTGGGGTTACCTAGAACTCAAAGAAGAGATGATTCCATTTATGTTGTGGTGGATAGGTTTTCTAAAACGACACATTTCATTGCATGCAAAAAGACTAGTGTTGCAACACATATTGCTAATCTATTTTTTTCAGAAGTTGTAAGGTTACATGGATTGCCTATAAGTATTGTGTCTGAAAGGGATACAAAGTTTGTTGGGAATTTCTGGAGAACTCTTTAGAAGAAAATAGGAGCCAACCTTTGTTTTCGTTCACCATATCAGCCTCAAACATATGGATAGTCTGAAGTAGTAAAAAAATGTTTGGGAAACATATTGAGAAGTTTAGTTAATCAAAATCCTAAGAAGTGGGATTTAGCACTTGCTCAAGTTGAGTTTTCTTATAATGACACTCCAAATCGAAGTACTGGGATGAGTCCATTTTAGATTTTTTTTGGAATGAATCCAAGAGGTGTGTATGAGCGCAGAAATTAGGCAAACATGAGAAAAGAAGTGCAAATGCTGAAGAGTTTGTAGAGCAGATGCAAAGACTACAAGAAGATGTCAAAGACAAATTGCAGGAAAGCAATGGAAAATACAAATAGAGATATGATATCAAGAGGAGAGAAAAAGAATTCCAAGTGGGAGAGCTAGTGATGGTACACTTGAGGAAAGAAAGATTTCTTGTAGGAACTTATAATAAACTAAAGATGAAAAAATAGGACCATGGAGAATTGTGAGGAAGTTTTCAACCAATTCTTATGAAATTGAGTTTCCAGAAGGGATTAGAATATCACCTATATTCAATGTTGCTAATTTATATCCATACAAGGATACATAGGCAGAGTTACAGAAGGTACCTACAGAAGATGAAGAACAGACTATACATTGGGAAGAACAAATGCCAAAGAAAAGCAAGAAATAGGTAGAAACTATTCTAGAGAAAAGAGTAACTAAAAGAACCAGAGGACATGTTTATTTTCAACATTTAGTCAAATGGAAGAGACATCCAATGGAGGATGTCAGTTGATTAACAACAACATAATTATAGAAGTACATAGTCAATCCTAACAGTTTGATGAATGATTCTTTTCTTCCCCGGGAGTTTGATGTAGGAGCATCTAGAGTTAGCCAGCAATGTGAATGTATGTTCACATGTTGTGGCTAACATGAGATGAATTTCATTGACCTGAGTGGTCAAAATTAGTTCTTGTAGAGAGGGTTGGATCTGTTGAATTGATCTTTATTTCAATTACTGTAATAATTAAACCATTGTATTATTTTTAGAATAGGAGATACATTGTTAGGATAGGTGTCTATCAAAGCTTCATGAATAGGGATTTAATAGTTGAGCTGATAAAAATAGAGATTGAATTGTCAATGTTGTTAGGATAGGATTTGATCCATAAAATAAAGAAAAAATAATCTAATGAGAGAGATGAGATGGAATAGAAGAGGAGTAAGCGATAGGTTGAGAGAGAAATAGGGTTTTCAAGTGAAATAGAGGTCATAAAAATTGTTGTAATCAAGCTGAGTGGGCCAAGACTCTGTAATTACTATTTTATTGAATAAATTGATTACATGTGGCATTATGTATTATTTATGGTGTGAAATTCGCTTGAATCTGTGTATCAGCGTTCTGTACCCCAATCAAGTATTATTTCCATTTATATGTTTTATCATTAATCACTGTTAATTAGCATTAAGGCCCAATTTTGAGATTAATCTAAGCCTTTTATTAAACTATGGTTCTTAAAGTTATGCATTGAGCACGTGGGCGGGATTAAAAAAAAATAAGTGGTATATCACGTGGATAACAAGTGGGAAATGGTATTACTCTAATTTGCATAATTAACCTAAGCTAGTGACATGTAGCACATGAAAACCACTTTTCTCGCACGCTCTCAACCTGATATCAGTTGTGTAATAATTCACGCGAGATTGTGCGGTAGCTGTTGGATCAGACAGGATAGATCGATGATGGAGATCGTCTGGGCCAGTTGGCACGTGATGTGAAATGATATTCATTGGATCTGAAGAAGCCAGATCAATGGTGGAGACTGAAGTTCTCAATGAGTAAGAAGTCAAAGTGGGACTGACAATAATTGGTCAGCTTAGCGAGACCCTAGGGAAGAAAGTACATGCATATAATATGTTTAATGCGCAGTTGACTGGTTTTAGGTGAACCATTAGTCTAATTTTAGACTACCACATCAATTTTGGGAAACATCTACATTAATATCCCTCTAAGTCCTCTTTCCAACCTCGTAAGTCTGATCAATATTGGATTCTCCAAGGAAGAGTTATGCCAAATCTCCCATGATGACCGAATTATAGACTGGTTAAGTAGAGAGAAGTTGTACGAAGTTCCATGTGTCACTATTTATACCTTAGGAGCTGAGACTAATACACAAAAGGCTACAGGGCATCCACTTTCTCTAAATTTTTATGAAATTTCAATATGATGCTCAGAAAGAAAGCTATGATGATTTTCCCTAGGTCACTTGTTTAATATATGATTCGGGAGCTTGCACAAACTTTAACTTTCGTGGATCTTATCTCAAAAAATATAGTGAGACAAGATTTGAAATTCGGAACCTAGGTTCACCGCGATTTCAGCTCAAATGGGTTTTAATTTTATTTTTTGAAACATCATCAAAAAATAGTTATAGAGAAAATGCCACAATGACCTGTTTGTAGCAACGAAACCCTAGAATCCAAACCTCTTATACCAATTGTTATGAAAATAAATCACATAATAGAATAAAAGATTGAGAATCACTTCCAAATGAGCCTCTTCAAGGGGGAAACCTTTTTTACATTACACAAATGAGTAATTCTTGGATGATACAAATGAAAAATCATCCTTTCTACATGTATAGGACTCTAAGGGGTCACAACATAATCAAAGACGACATAACAATAATAATATAAAGGCACAAAAATAACAATAGTGGGCTTTCATGTGGCACAATAATCATAATATGGGTACAACAAGGGAACAACAATAACAATAAGGGCTACAAGGACAATAGTAATGGGGGAATCACTAGTATTATATGGACCTAAAATGCAAGGAGACTTGATTTGCCTCTACTATAAGTATGCAATGCTTTGCATTTCTCTCCTCATAAACATGTGAATGGTAGGGTCCTTAAACCTTCCTTACGATCTACAAGTCTTCTCCACAATACACATTTTTCAACATGTCCAACATCTTTTTTATAGTCTAACAATGTCTGACATAAATATTTTCAGATCTTGAAAGCCCACAAAAATAATATCTTTAGCCATATCATTAATTTCATATTTCATTCCATATTCTACTAAAGATAAAATATTTTCATCAAGCAAGAATAAGCACATATCTAATTTGACCTTCCATATTGCATATTTACCTATATGAATAAATGGAACTCCTTGTTGATGCATTCTGGAAATAATATATATATAATATATTTATTATTATATATATATATATTATTAATATATATATATATATATATTATATAGAGAGAGAGAGAGAGAGAGAGATTCAATTTCTTAACGTATTTTCCCATATCTACTTCTCATCTATTAGGTTCTCAAAAAAATCCTTGCTCTAATACCACTTATTTGAAACCTTGAACCATAAGAGAGTGTGGGGGTGGGGATAAATCGATATTGTACATTGTGATCAATTTTACCAAATTTTTCCTTTTCTTAGAAATCCTAATTCATTCTATTATTAGCAACACATTACAATGTAATCTTTCAGCAACGCATACCATATCACATAAACATATAAATATGTGAACAAGTTATCATGAGAAGTAACACATTAATAATACTACATGCACACATAGAGACCTTATATGTAAGGTGAAAAGATAAAGGGAGAAGACCACCATCAAGTCATTTTCTCTTCTCTTCCTCTATTATTATAAAAAATCTTATTTACAAAATCACTAGTCACCACTAGTGTTCAAGCCATAACTTTACAATCATGTGAGTTGCTACTTTCTCCATGCCACAACCTATCTATACTTTGAAGGCCTCCACATGTAGGAAGTCATGAATCCCTCGACTTTGCAAGCCACCACTTGCTAGAAGCTGCCACTCCCAATATCTTTTCACCAACCACCACTAGAATATTCAACAACCACTAAATGGAAGCCACCACTCACTAGTTCTCAGACCTCTACCTGAAGGATGTTGCTACACCCTGGGTACGCAAGGAACCACTTGCTCACTAAAGGCCCCAACATTGAAGCACTCATGTGGACCACATTTCATAATATTTCATACTAGATCTATGACCTCTGCATACAAACACTTGTAAGCTACATTTCCTTTATTTTCATATTGGAGTCAAAATATCAGTCTTCTCATAAATCAACATCTAAATACATATTCTCCAACTCAATCTCTATAATAGAAAATCAATCAATACATCAACCCACATAATCAATCTCCCCATGAAAATCAAACCTTTCAGTAACAAACAATAACAAATTGATCCTCATACTCAACCATCACTAGAAAAACTCTAATAGCCGTACAAAACACATACAATAATGTTACAACAAATAACTCTCAAATAGAGCCCTTACAACACAAACATATCAACAATCAGATCGTTGATCTACAATTGTGAATACTACAACATTAAATTTTCTCTCCATATAAACAACAATTGATAAAAAATAAATCTACAATACAAGCATGTTATGAATTTATGACTACTATAGCTCTTAGCTCTAATTTACACATTGTCTTTGCATTCTTTTAGCTTACTCTCTCATACTCTCTCACTCTATCTAACCCCTTCTACTTCACACACTGGAATTCTAGCATTGAGGAAAGATACAATAAATACAAAACACTAAGTCTCATCATTTTTTACTTCATCATCTTCTATAATTTAGATTAACACAATTTGATTTTATCCACTAAATACCATGCAAGAGTACCCTAGATAATGCCCTTTGAATTCACTAGAGTGTGGTTAGAATGTGGAAAATTCCAATCAAAAAGAGTAGCATAGGTTATTTATTTGGGAACTGTGTTATAATATAGGTTTCTCCATTGCGACCCAAGTTAGAACATAGGTTTCTCCACTGTGACCCACGTCACCCTACTTTTCAACCCAAAACATAGTCAAACCTTAGTCAAACTGCTTCCAAATTTTGGAAGACCTTCTTGAACAAATGTAGGACCTATCCAAGCCTTGAAAAGTCTCAATAACACCTCAACAACCTCTCTACACATCAATAAACCTTCCTCAAGCACTCACCTATGTTACATCATGTTAGTTCCTTCTGCAACTCCATTTGTAGAGCAGATTCATGTATAGGCTCTTGAAAAGATGACAAACTACACTTTGAAATTTGGCTTTATAACCAAGCATTTGTTGACATCATACAATGCATAAAATTCATAAACGTATTGATAACAATGACAACACTACAATGCCAACACAACTAGTAAGTGGAAAGTGTTAAAATAAAACAAAGAGGGTGTGAATTAGATTATAATATTTAATAAAATGCATTAATGATTGCATTGAACAATCATAAGGTTTTGTATTTTTAAACATAAATAGATAAATTCCAAACATAGTTATGATTTCTTATAGATATATAGTAAAGCTTAAAATAATAAGTATGTGTTTGTTCATTCATATGTGTAAATATTTTTTTTCTAATTACTTAACTAGTGTAGGTATATAAATTAAAAAGTTGATAAAAACTCATATGTATCAATACATAATAATTAACGCAATCCTATAAATTAAATGGTTATATTAATTAATCCATAATAAGCATGGAAACACTTCATCATACATCTCAAGTTGCTAAAATTAAAAAAATATAAAATATAACTATATTATTATTATTATTGATGATAAAAAATATTAGTATATTAGTTAAACATATAAAGATTTAGAGAAAACTATGTAACACAATTCCTAAACATGGGGAACCACCCCTACTTTATTATGGAGATTCTTACTTTGTAACTAGACTTTGTTACAATATCATGGGCTGATAACATGTCTTGTCAATACCACATGCCCCAAAATCCATAACTCATTTCATATGACACATGCTGTTATGACATTTCTTGTAATTAATAAATTTAAGTAAAAAGGAAAAAGGACATAAGTACTTTGAAAATATATCTCAACCTTTAACCTTTGTATGCTAGTAAGAATATTCTAGAATATTCTACCAAGGTTAAACCCTTATCATCCACCTTATAATTATTGATAATTCAATTTAAATTATGGAAGCCCAATTCCAAAATAGACATGCCTATCAATATAAATTTCAAAACACCTTCGACATGATACATCTTACATTTCTAAAATAAAATTAAAAATCATAAAAAATTAACTAAATAAAAACTTTATTTTGAATATTATTATTATTATTATTATTATATATAAGTTTAAAATCACATGGAAAAAGATTTTTAATCACCGAGATTTATGCCCACTTTACCATGGAGATCCTTAATGTGTAAACAAGCTTCCTTACAGTACCTTTGGCTAATACCACGACTTATCACATGCCCAGAAAACCATTACTCACATCATATGACACTTGTTCATATCATATTTTGTTTAATTAATCAATTTAATTTTAAAGGTAAAATTGACATACCTACTTTGGAGATCAATGTCATCCTTCATTTTTTGTATACCACTGAGGAATATTCTAGAATATTCCATGGAGGTTACATGTCTACCATACACCTAATAATTATTGATAATTAAATTAAAATTTTAGAAATACTATATTATATTGTTATGAATGTTTTAGAATATTCCATAGAGATTAAATGTCTACCAGTCAGCTAATAATTATTTATTATAAATTAAAATTCTAGAATCATTATTCTAAAAGATACGTGTCTATCAAAAAAGTTACCATAATTTAAATTAGACATTTAAAAAAATACATATTTAGCTTATCAATTTATCAAATAAATAATAAATTATATATTAAATAAATATGTTTCAATAACTATTGGTAAATTAGGCAAAGATTAAAAAATCACAAAACCAAACTACTGCAAATTATTTGTGTAATATCATTTTACTATCTCTAGTGTATCACATTATTTTGTTTACTTTCTTTATTTTTTTCTAAAACATATGCTGATTTAGTTGTTTAAAGAAAAATATTTATTTTCATAAATCAAAATTTCTATTGCATCATTTTAGTTATACATCACGAGGAGCCTGCTTTCAAAATACTTTTGGCCTCATTCCTACTAGACTTGTTATTCAGAAGGTGATGGAAACAAAACAGACACCTTAACGACAGAAAGCTATGGCAGCGCAAACAAATGCTCCAAAGTGACCAAAAGAGACATAAAATTAGCATGGATTTCACTCTCATCCTAGGGCAGTTATATTACCTGGGTCAGGAGCATCTAATTCATTATCAAGTGGATAGTGAGGATGAAAGGCCTCATGAACGTGGGCCTCCATGTGAGCCATTCTCCCTTCCAACTAATCCTACCCATCCTGAATTTATTTTTTCCCAGGCTGCAAAGAGACCAACTTGTCAAGGGTGTGCCGTTGGTAATGCTTGAGTTCATTCATGAATTAAATGACCTCATTTCGATCATCATGCATGTCTCCAGCTAGTTGCTCCACAATGAGGGTCACTTTTCTAATTTGAGATTCTAGCATGTCAAATGGTAGCGGAAATTCAACTATTCTAGGAGAGTGAGTAGGTTGCTAGTCAAGCTCCTAACAATTGTCTACCCCATCCACCAGACATGCCATGTCTTGGCCCCATAGGTACACACCCTCATGAACCTAGTCATGATGCCATTGCATGGTCCCTATGTAGAGTAAACCACCCAATTCTATCACACACACCCTCTTGCCTTGTCCACTCACCTCTAGGAATACAATTTTTTCGAGCTGCCAATAGAAATGAGTAGCCTAGAAGAACTCCTCTACATGAAACCCCACCAAAAGCCTAAAACCCTCAATTCCCAATAAGCCACATGAGGTAGCATAGGGATGAAGCTTTCTAAATAAAGTTCTCCAAAGTTGACTGGAAACCCAAAACTCTGTCGAAAAGACCAATCTCAAAGTGCCCAAACCTCCACCACATAAAATACCATTGACACAAACACTAAGAGAGAAAATAATGCATGTGATCAAGAGGTGTTTTATTCCTCTTCCATCCTCTACCACAAATCATCGAAGGAAAACTAACGAACCACAGAAGAAACTGCTAACACAAAAATGAATAGGATTCCTTGAATACAACACCAAATGAGCAATGAAGCCTTACCAATGAATTCAAGGTGTCATGGGTCATGCACATGCTAGCCCTCCCTCTCCATATTTCTTAGAGTTTGAATTTTTTGTTATTCACTCGAGTTCATCATCTCAGGCTACAGTGCCACACAAATACACCCCCTTCCTTAGCTCCGCAAAACTTAAACTCATAATTACTATCGTCATCACACAATACAAGCTTCACTTCATTAGGGGAAAGGGATGGTTGAGACAAGGAACCACCTTGCGCATCAAACTTGAAGTTTCCCCCATCAACCATTCTCCTCATCACCTGCAGCCAGCTACGAACCAAATCCCACAATAATAGCACTTAACCTCTACCTTCTTGTTGTCTCTAGAACATTCATCACCTTCACTGGTGCAGGAATGTCCTTGACACATCTTGTTTTCTTAACATTATTTGGCAAAGCCATTAATACCACCCCTAGCCACCCACAAATTTCTTTTTGTCACCCGCTTCAGGGATTAAACAAATATATGTTAATTTAGAGCTTAAGTATCCACAATATAATCCATAGTAGTCATTTTTTAGTCGATGTTTTGAGTCTATAACAAGACTCATCATCCTGATGATGAGTCTTGTTATAGGCTAAAAATGTTGACTTAAAACTGAGTACTCTAGATTATATTCCATATACTCAAGCTCAATGTTATCACTACAAAAATCTTCAAACTCTCATATGATAATTTAGTTAATTCATTAAAAATATAATTAATGAGAATTGATTTAATTAGAAAAGTATACACACACACACACACACACACATATATATATATATTCAAATTACAGTTATATAAAATGGAAAAAAATATAAAAAATAGTAATTTATATGATCAGTAATAATATTAATATTATAAGAATATTTTGAAAGTTCTATAGAATGAGTTTCTATGATATGAGAAAAAGTAAAATGTAAAAATTGAATAAATTTTAGATTGCATAATTTAAATAAAAGTTATTGAAACAAGTACAAACTTTTATAAGTTTTATAGTGAGATTATTTGTTCGTGAATTTTTAAAATATAAGTGTCACTTTAGTGATACAAAGAGAGTTGAAGATGAAAATCTATCTTTTAGATTGTCTAGAATATGCTTAAATTCTAATTATTTTTTTGTAGGTCAGAACTCCTATTAATTACTTGTGAAAATTACACACAAAGCCATAGATCTATAGGTCTCACCCTGACCAGGTTTGTTAACCATATCTAACTGATAATTAAAAACTATCCAAATTGAACATAATGTAGTCGTCTAGAACCTTGGAGTCTAAAAACTCCAAAATAGAAATAAAATAAACAAAAATCTAGAAACTATACCTAATCATCAAAGGTAATAGGCATCGGATTATTGGGACATATACATAGAGGGGGTGGAGGGAAGTAGGTGAAATTAAAATATTATTCCAAGTGAACTAGGCATTCTCTTGTCTTGTCCAATTTCTCAGAAACAAGATTTTTTCCATGCCATGCTACAACCACATTCACACGAACGTGGAACTAAAAATATTGCAATTGATTGAGGGAAACAACCAATGCATCATGCTCTGCTCGATGAGTTTTACCTTGTTCCTCCAACAATTGTTGTAGTGACTGTCTAGTTTTCCTTTTAAGTGTAACTTTTGGTGGGAACCTAGTGAAGTGACGGTTGGAGACATGACCCCTCCACAGCCACCCCGCTTTTCTCTACCGTCGCCTCTCCCTCGAATAGCCATAACTCCAATCCTCTGACCATGACCCCAGGGCACTACTCCAAATGAGGTTGTAGCCACCGCAATAGCGCAAGAACTCTACCTAATCGGCTTCATCCTACCACCAGTACCACCAACAATAACACCCACAACCCAGTCTCTAGAAGATAGCCGACGTTGGCACAAAATCTCCACCACTAGCCACCAATGCAAAGAGAGTGATAAGGTTGCCAAAAAATGAGATACCATGACAGTCCCCAAGCTCACGAGAAAGCCAACCAGAAGTAGGGAAGCTCAACACCATAGAACCAACACGAAGAAATTACTCCCCTGCAAACTAGAAATGCGCCATCTAGCCAGCACGCAGAGACCAAATGGCACAATTGAGAACACCAACACCAGAGATACGAACCGCACACCAATGATGAAAAATATAAAAATCCCAAACTACCCATCAGACAAGCCATACTAACCACAATATAAGCATTAGAGCTCTTAACCCCCTTAGACTTAAGCACCACCATGAGAACTCGAGAATATACACAAAAGAAGAGTTCATAAAACCCAAATCAAGACTAGAAAAGAAAACCCAATTTCAAGAGCAGATGAAGGCCTAGGTACAGAGAGAGCCAGTTTCCACCATGTTCACTCGAGAACACGACTACTCATGTACATAAAATGCAAATAGAGATAAATGAAACAACCCTAGATTAGTCTATTTACCGACCACCACAATAATGTGTTCCCTCTAAAATACTAGACCCTAAGCACATGACATTGTTTTCCCACATTGATCTGGCTTACGCAGTAGGAAATCCCAAAATCCAAGAAATCAAACCAAGAGCCAAAAGGATGACCACAAAGAATACATAAAAGGATATGAAAAAATAACAAGACATTATTACACACTAAAAAGTTTGGATACTTAGTCGGGTGACACAAATTTCCACTATCCCCTTGAAATCAACAATGTCGCCTCGACCAACAAAACTATTATTTCCTTCCTTAGACCCATAAAAAAGCGTTGAGTAGGCCCACTCTCCACCCAATACGACTAACCTACTGATACGATGTCAATTGAGTCCCATTTAGAGCCATCAACTATTTATCTTCCCACTTCCACCACCATAAATGAAACATTCCTTCACATGTGCTTATCACTACACTAACCCTATACTCCATGTGAGCAGGTGACACGCTTGCCAGCCCCTCACCCTGACGTATCTCATTGTGCATGTGACCACGTGTAAGGAGCATGCCCAAATCTTGTTGCCTCGGGATCTTGCACCCCCATCAGGAAAAGAAAATAATTTTCTAGAATCTTCTCCAAGTTCTCTAATTGTAAATTCTAAAAGTTTGCTAATCAATATTGAAGCGATTCTTGAGCCTTGTGTTCACATCCCTAGTTTGCTAGTTTTTTTGCCGCCTAGTTCCCTTTTCGCAAAGTGTTTTCTGTGATTATATAATCCAAAGGAAAGATAATTTATTGGATTCTCGCAATAAGTATCTCAAGTCTCCATCTTGAAGATACTTTGTTAGGTGGGCTATCACTTATTACCTTGCAAACTAGGGAGACTACGATTTACAAGTCCCTTATAATTTGGATCATGATTAATCTTAACTTCATAGTCAGATATAGTACTTCGAAATGCACTAACAATTTTTCCATATTATTGATGCTGAGACCACATGGATCCACAAATATCTTCAAAACTTTGGCTTGATCAAAATGAATGAGTCCCCCATAACACGTGGGGTGTCGGTTTCCTTTTGAGCCCCCATCAAAGTTAATTTTGAAGAAACCTTCCAATGGAAGAGTAAATCTATCAACTGATATACTTCTTAAGGAAGAAGAATGGTTGATGCCAGGAATAACCAATTTTTCTCATAGGTCTAGTGCCAATAGAATGGACAATTCTGACCACTCTTCCTTCCAATCATCAGTTTTCTGACATTATGATAGGATGGTCTCCTTAATGTTTCCTTTCACGTTTTCCCAAAGTTAATCTACCAATGATTTTGTATCATGAAACACAACCCGGTTTTGAGCTTTTCAAAAATTCGACAAGAGAAAACCCTGAATCAATATCCAAGCATGATTGACCACTAGATTTTTAAACAATTTTTGCCACCACAATTCCAAGGATTCCCTGATTCTATTAGGGGATCTGTCTACATTTCCAATCAATAGCTTGACTCAATGACATAAGGTGCTTGAAAATTCACCATGACTGAGGGGTGTTCCATGGTTTCCTCATGAGTTTAAACATAATGGACATTTGGAAGGATTAACAAAGCCTCTCCAAATTATATCCCAGGTTATGAGTCATCCATGCCTAATAAGTGAAAGAGTGGAATATTAGGCCATAACTTTGATTGCAAAATTCACTTCCACATTGGGTCTAGTGGCTCATTGGTCAGGTTTGAAGTAATTGAGTAAGCTTCCTTAATCAACAATTATCCCCGAGGACAGTGCCCCAAACATAGCTTATCCTGCTCTTGACTATATAGAATGAGTCTTTCCTTAAGGAGGTTTGACAAGCTATTCGATGGAAAAGGTAATTTTTTCTCATCCCAATTCTCCTGGGTTTTACATTCTCTTCATTTAGCTTATTTATTAGATTCCATCCAAAATTCCAAAACTTTTTTGGCCCCCAGCTAGGTCATGAAATCCTTTATCCCTGTAAGGTTATCAAGATGACCCAATCGAGGTAGTTGTATCCAATTATCAAATGAGAAGTTATATGATTTCCCATTTCTAACTACCTAGAATATATGATCATGAACAAGCCCTTTGTTATTCTAGGCCGTATTCCAAATTAAGGATCCTAGGGAGAACTACTGGCGAATCATTCAAAGTTTTTGGCTTCCATTATTGCTATATTTGTGAGTCAAAATTTCATTCCAGGTCTTTAGTTCTTCCTGCAACAATCTTCACTAGAGTTTGACCCCAGTGCCTGATTTAGAACCTCTGGATCTCTCATCTCTAGAACTCCACAAATTTTAGATTTATACTTTTTTTCCAATGCTACCAAGGACCACTTCTTCCCTACTTGAGCTCCACCATAAAAAGTTCTTGAATCCAGTAATGATGTATTTATATACTCCCTTGAGTACTAGAAGGGCACAGAGTTGATATATTGGTAAAGCTTGCAAGGCTGATTTTAGAAGAGTAAGGCAACTTGTTGAATTTAATGCCCTAAATGTCGAATGGGATAATTTTAAATAAATCTGGTCCAACAACTCCTTCCAGCAGGAAAACCAGAGAGAGATAGACACTAGGGGAACTACCAGGTAAGTGCTATGAATGACTCCAATTTGAAAACCAAGAGTACATTCCAAATGCCTTTGAACTCTAGGGTTTGGGTTTAAAAAGAAGAGATATTATTTTTCTCCATTGAAAACTAACCCTAAATCCTTCTTGATGTTCTCCAAAATGAGACCAAACCATCTTTCCTCTTGTAGCGTTGGCTTCCCAAATAACATATTATCAACCAAAAACTGTTAATGAGTTATCAATGAGACTTGTGGGGATAAACGTAAGCCTTTTATATCTCCTGTCAAAAAAACTTCCTTAAGATAACGACTAAGGCCTTCAGCAACAATGATAAAGAGAAAGGGGGAAATTGGGTCACCTTGCCCTAGGCCTCTCGATCCCCTAAAGGGGCAAGAAGCAAACACATTTACTAAAATTGAACAGAATGGTGTTTCAAAGAGAGACTTAATTAATCTTATCCAAGAATGGGATTAAATAAATGATTCTAATGTATTTAGGAGATAATTCCAATTAAGACAATCATATGCCTTACATAAATCAACTTTGATAATCATAACTCGTGATTTAGATGTATTTTAAGGAGTGCGCCACCTCATGAACTACTATAATGCCATCCATTATCTACCTACCTTCCACAAAACCAGATTCTTTTGGTCTGATAATAGTTTTCAATAGGGGTTTCAATATACAGGCCATAACACTTGAGATTATCTTATCAATTACATTACATAGGGCTACCGTCCTTAAGTCGCTCGAGTCCAAGGTAGCTCCTTAATTTGGGATCAGTGTGTGGAAGGTGGCATTAATAGAAGACCACACTATCTACAGTGTCCTTGATTCCTCAACTAGCTCATGAAGTTTTGCCCACAAGAAGTGCGAGTCATCCTTAACAATTTTCAAAGTGAATCCATTCGGACCATAAGCTTTATTCGAAAGAAACATTCTTACAACTTCATCCACCTCTGAGAAGGAAATTTCCATTAGTAAAGCCTCATTTGGCCATCTAAGATCGGGCAAGGGATATGCTTCTTTAATTTCCCCAATGTGAAATCCCTTTCTTCCTTATGACTTGAGGGAGTATTTCAGAAATATTAGAATAACTCCTCAGTGATTTCCTCATGCCAAAGAAGTTGTTTGCATTTCAGGCCATTTAAGGAAAATATCCTATTGGTGTGGCAATGTTACACCATTGAGATGTGGAAAAATTTAGTACTATGTTCACCTTCTTTTAGCCATTGGATCCATGACTTTTGTTTCTAGAAGTTTTATTCCTGTGTGCACCTTTTTTCCAACTTAGTGAGTATCCACCTCTCCTACTTTATTATATGATTAGTTCTTCTATGAGTTATGATCTATTGCTCTATGTCCTTCATTTTATATTCTAGAGCTCTTTTTTCCTTGTGGATGTTACCAAAGTACTGTTGATTCCATTTTTACATTCGATTATTTATTTCTTTCAAATTCCATTGGAGTTTCTCCATACGAAGCTGCCCAATAACACTAATGTCTTTCCACCATTCTTCAAGATTTTTAATGAAATCTGGTCTTTGGAACCAAAAAGATTCAAAGTGAAACGGGGGATTCCGTGGGACCATTTTTAAATCCATTCCCAATCTTATAGGCCAGTAACCTAACCCCAAACATGGGAGGATAACTGCCTCAAAATATAGATTTCTTTGTAGAATTCCTTTCGAAATGAAAAACCTATCAAGCCGAGAGGAAATTTGGTACTTACTTCCATGACAATTGTTCCAAGTGTAGAATCCATTGAGAAAATCTACATCTTTAATATTCAACTCCTAAATAACTTCTTGGAATATCTGAGTGATTGGGTCTAATCATCGAACACCACCTTTCTTCTCACTCATATGCCTAATCATATTGATTTTCTTGCTAATATCTAATTCTCCTCCTTTTCAATACATCTTAGTCATTCCATATCCCTTAGGAATTCTTATTTTTCTTCAGGCGTAGAAGGGCCACAAATGCATGTTAGAGACACTTTTCCTAGGGAGCCAATGCATTGGAATACCCCAAACAAAATTTGGGGAAATCCTACCCAATTACTAAAGGAGATAAACCTACGGTCCTAGAGAAATGCAAGTCCCCCAACACTACCTCATGCACCCAAAGCCATGAATTCTTCTTGTGTCCAATATTTGTTCGTGATCTCCATCAACTTGACATGAGAGACCTTGGTCTCTTGAAGTATCTTGATTTTTGGTTTATCTTGTTTGATACGGTCCTTTAGATACCTTAACTTAAATTTAGAGTTGATGCCCCTTATGTTCCACGAAACTATTTTCATTAGGGATTCAGAGAGGAGTGTTGGAAGTACTCCATAAAGACATTCACTTAACTCGAATTTACCAAAGTTTCCCCTGTATCCTAGATCACTTCTCAAGAGGAATTACGTCCCCTCTTGCACTTTTCATATCCTGGAGTTCTCTCTCCTTTGGTATGTGTGAAGACATGTTCTTTAATAAGCAATGACCATTTGGTGGATCCATCCTTGGATTGCTGCCTTTGCTCCTACTCCTTATACAATCTATGAAATTACTCTAATTGTTCTTGGGGGATGTCTTTCACCCCTACTTTGACCCAACTTCTCAAGAAGGCTACCATTACCCTATCATCTAATCTTAAGAACTCAAACTTATTCACTTCCTCTATAGTACGTTGTGCTTGTGGCAGTACTCAATGAATTTCCTTCTCAGTATATGCTAACTTCAAAGATTTCCATTTGTTGACCTATTTTTCTTTAGGGTTTTGTAGGATTACCTCCAGTTCCAATGGCTGTCGTGGTTCGACTATTATTTCCTATATTGTTGAGCCTTCTTAATTTATCATGCCATAAATAATTTCAAATCGATTATAAATTTCGCTAGCTTCTACGGTCGGAAGAGGATTGGCTAATTCTTGTCTTGGTGGGGGACATGCATGCTTTATTCCATTGATTCCTCCTATTTTGGACATCCTGAAGGCCATCCATAGGGGAAGCCATCGAGGTAGGAGGTTCTTCCTTGGGCTATTGTGGGCAATATCAGAAGAGACGACTGTTCTCATGGCATAAACGACATTTAAAGGGAACATGCTCATAATCGAGTGATTGTGTCCAAACATCATCATGATACTTGATCTCCATTGATTCAGGAAATGGTTTAGAATAATTCATATGTATGCATATTCAAGCATATGACGGTTGTCGTTTATGCTTTGTGATTTGAAATACGTGGACACACTCCCTAATGGAATTTCCAATTGATTCCAAAATATCCATTTTCCAAAAAATCCTCAGGGAGATAATACAATCAAACCCATATGAGAGTCGCTAGAAATTGCTCCTTCTCTAGGTTATAGCAAGCTCCGAATGCCTCATGAATAAACCATCATTGTTCACAAAATAAGAGCCATTATAAAAAAAATCCTTTTCCTTTCCTCCAGATCTGTAGGGATGATTGTACAAAATAATTTTTCTCTCAAGAGGAGTTCAATCGATGCCCTTGGATGCCACTTTTGTTGTATCCATTAGAGGAGATCTTGCTCGTTGGGCCAAACCCCCACGAAGTTGTAGATAATAACATGATCTTGCATGAATTGCTGAGATTTTCCCAAACAATTATTGGGGATCACTACCTGCGGATTCGAGGTAATCTTTGGAAGACATCAACCCTTTAAGCAATATTTCCATTGAGCTCCCTCGACACGTGAATTCTATTGCTTTCCATGCAGTTGGGTTTTATTCTTTCCATCCTTTGCCGTAGTGAAAAATGTTCCATTTATCATGTTTCTGAAGGAGGGGGTGCCCCCCTCACCCCATACCCTCCAGGGTCCCTGACACATTCCCAATCACAACGACATGGGGAGATCAACACATTTACAGGTGTCATTCGCTAATGAAAAACCAGAAAGTCAAAATTCTACAGAAACCCTCACAACTATTGTTAGCTTCTAAAATTTTCATAGCCTTTTAAATGATTAAAATTATGGCAATTTTAGATTGTTTTTGTTAATGCTTTTTAGATATAAA
>APFE031289109.1:29976-82761 GCA_000404065.3 Pinus taeda
ATATTAGTAAATGGAAATCAAATTTCGTTCATATATTGAATTTTAATAGGTTGGATTTGCTAGTTTGTAATTGACAGAAAATATAAGAATTGAGTTTATAATTTTGTCGAATTTAGATAATCTAAAAGACAAGGTAATGAGTTTTAAAGAGTTAAAATATTTTTTATCACGAAGCCAAACTTAGTCATGAAATGACATTGAAATATCCACTTTAATACCGAGAGATATGTTGAAAAAAAGATGTTTTAATAGAAATTCTACTAAAGCCGAGCACAACGGCACCACGCTATTATGAACTAATGCTAAGGACCTTTTAATTGATTGGTGGCCAACGTGACAACATCAGTCTTCTGAAAGCACATACAACTTGTTTTAAACATTAGATTTGTGTTTTATTAATATGCTTGCAGTTTAGACGTTCGACAAAACATAACTTGACAGGAACACCTGCAGAATACTTCCATTTCTAATCGTCATGATATCCGCCACCCAGCGCTCTCCCAGTATATCTTACTACACTCCTCTGTGTCACTGTCATTCTGACTAACGTTAAACATTGCCTAAAGATCCTCTTCAAAGCCAGATTTCATTCTCTTCAAATCCAGATTTATTAATCGTTTTCTATGTGGCATGTAAGAATATCTCGAATATTTAGTCATTGCTTATTGGGTGGCTTGTATGAATATCTCCAACATAAAAAATACATTGCCAATAATCTTCTCTTCCGGGTGATTCTTTTGCAGGAGTTTCACTATTAAAGGAGTTAGAGTTGATTCTTTTCTTTTTTCTTTTTTTTATTTTTTTTTTCAGGTTCTTATTCACTTTTTTCAGTAAAGGGATCAATTCCATGATCTTCAATTTTCTTTTCTCAAAGCTATTCATTAATTTTCACATCAATACCTTCCATTATTTTCTGTAATCGATTATTGTAGCACTGGCAAGCTTTGCTTCTAGTAGAATATCCAAGAGATATTCCTTCGTCAATTCCAGAATCAAATTTTCCTGATGAGTCATCATTGATCTTTATGAAGCATTTGTTTCCAAAATCTTGAAGTATTTTACTGAAGCAAGTCTTCCTTGCCATAATTCATAACAAGTCTTTTCATTATTTGGTCTCAGTTGAGTTCGATTCCAGGTATAAACTGTTGTCCCCACTGCTTCCTTCCAAAATTTTGGCTGCAAGTCAGCTGCTAGTAACATAGTTCTAGCCATTTCTTAAACGGTTTTGTTTCTCCTTTCAACTACACCATTTTTCTTAGTTGTCTTTGTAGCAGAGAGCTCTCTTCTGATTCAATGTTCTTTACAGAATTCATCAAATTATTTGGATGTGAATTCTCCTCCTTTATCTCTTTTAAGACATTTAATTTTGGAATCCTTTTCATTCTCTACAAGAGCTTTGAGATTCTTAAAACATTCAATTGCTTCAGATTTATATTTTATGAAATATACCCACATCATTCTAGTATAGTCATCAACAAATAAAGCAAAATACCTTCATCTTGGAGTGCTAGAGTTGGGGTTGGCCCACATAAATTTGCATGAATTATCTGTAGAGATTTTGATGTGGAGAACTCCTTAGTGTTGTGATTGGTTCTAGTTTGTTTGCCCTGTTGACATGGGCCACATACAACTTGATCTGGTTTGGACATCTTTGGAATGTCCCTTACTGCATTGATTTTGCGGATATTGATCAAGTTATCAAAACTTGTATGCCCCAGTCGTTTGTTCCTAAACCAACTTTCACCTCTTTGACTTAGATAACACTTATCTTCTCGAATTTTGTTAAGAATGTAGACGCTATCTAATATTCTAACTCCTTTTGCCACAAGTTCCCATGAGGAACAGTTCCTTAATTCACAATTTTTGCTGTTGAAGACAACATTATGTCCTTGATCACATATTTGCCTAACACTCAAGAGATTATGTTTGAGCCCATCTACCAAAAAAGCATTTTCAGCCTTTCATTTTCCATTAATAAGGGTAATAGTTACTTTTCTAGCAATTTTGGCAGACCCGCTCCCAAAGGATACATTTCCTTCATTTTTGTTTGATGAGATAAACTTTCTTTTGT
Organism: Pinus taeda; assembly: GCA_000404065.3. Classification (NCBI taxonomy): domain Eukaryota; kingdom Viridiplantae; phylum Streptophyta; class Pinopsida; order Pinales; family Pinaceae; genus Pinus; species Pinus taeda. Next base: position 32,048 of record APFE031289109.1, read on the forward strand.
AAAATTTCATATGTCTGGAGCACCCACTATCCACAAACCAAAGGTTTTATTCTCTATGAGCACATAAAGATAGACCACATTTAGCCATATTGGGATTTTCATATTTTTCTTTTATACTTTTGAGGGGCCAATTTTGTTCGCTATGTCTATTATCGTTACATAATAAGAAAATTGGATCAAATTTGGTAAAAGGATCAAACGAGTTGAAAGTATTACTTTGTCCTTTCACTTTGAGACTATATGGTTTGTTTGTCTGATTCTTCAATCTTGGTGTTTCATTCTTATGATCCATGCAATGTTTAGCTTGATGACCAAAATTTTTACAATAATAACACTATCCAAGAAAGATAGTTTGGTACCTATTACAATAGCCATTATTTGAATAAATCTTTTTGCTTGGAGTTGTTCTTTCTTCATTCTTTGGATTTGATTTGGGCCTTTGATGAGATGATTTTTCTTCTTTTAGATTTATACAAAGTACGTCACCATAGCTTCTTGTATTATCCTTGGAACTTGATGAGAAACTAGTCGTAGACTTGTCACTTTGAAATTTTTGACTGTTGAGAATGTGATCAAGTGTTTGAGAACTTTGGCAAATTCTTTTGATTTGTTCCATTTCCTTTTCGAGAGATACTATTTCAGTTTCAGGTCTTTCACATACAATGTCCTCCCTTCTTTTAGCTTCCTCTTTGTCTGTTTTAAGAGAGATAACCTTCCTTTTTAACTCCTCATTTTCTTCAATGGTACTCATCAGTAGTTCATTTATATCTTCTTCGTTTTCCTATCTTGGTTCATCATAATCAGTGAATTCCATAAATAATACATCCTTTCTTCCAGCATGGTCATTCTCTTCATCTGATTCATCATTACTTTTTTTGTGATAGAAGATATCTCACGATGATTTCTTCCTGACGACCAAATATTCATCCTCATGAGGTTCATCTTGTTTAGAGAGGAAATTCTTCTTAGTAAATCCTTTCTTTTTATATATCCTTCCTTCCTCATTATCATCGTCATGCTTATGAGGACATTTTGTAGCGTGATGACCTATTCTTCCATAGTTGAAAGAAATAAGAGGATGCTTACCTTTTAGCTTGGATCCTTTCTTTAGTCTTCATACAGATTGAGCCAATTCGTATTCAACATTAGAGTCATCACTGCTGGTATTCCATCCTTTTCCCTTTTTTGATTTTGAGGCCTTGAATGTCGAATCTTTGGAACTTGGGATTTTTTCATCTCATAGGTAGTGAGGATTCCATGAATTTCATCCATTTTGTGAGTGCCTAGTTCCTTCATTTCTTCTATAGCACTTATTTTGGAGTTAAATATGTTTGGGATAGATCTTAAGGCCTTTTGAACAATAGTGATTTTTTCAATATTTTCTCCCAATCCTTTAAGAGAGTTGACTACTTCAGCTACTCAGAGGAAGAATGATGCAATATCTTCTTCATCACCGATTTTCAGACTTTCGAATTGCCTCCTATGAGTTTGAAGCTTTGCCTTATTAACCTTGGAGTCCCCATCATATAAGATAACTAGTTTATCCCATACTTCTTTGGCCGAGTCACAATTCAAGACTTTCATGAACTCAGAATCAGTAATTCCACTGGTAATGGAATTTAGATCTTTGGCATTGGTAATGTATGTTTTCCTTTCTTCTTGATCAGTAGGAAGAGTGGGAGGAGAATTGTACCCATTCAAAATATCTTTCCAAACTTTAGGTCTAAGGGGCATTAAGTAGTAAGACATTCTCTTTTTCCAAAAACCAAAATTAGTACCATCGAAGAAGGGAACCCTTCACGCTATCATTTCTTGATTCTTCATTGTAACTAAGAATATTTCTTCCAGCTGTTAGGCTAATTTTGATGAAGATGGCTCTGATAACAATTTTTGGAAATACTGAGAGGGGGGTGAATCCATATTTCTTTTCAATTTTTATTATTACTAGTTTAGATTCTTTACAATTTTAATCAAAGAAATGATTTTATTAAATATAGAAAAATATTGAATTCAATATCTGATAAGTTTTTTCAAGCACCAACTTGGACTTTGATGAGGCTCCAACCTCTAGGGCTCCGACCCTATCTTACCAAGGCACCAAATTTGAATTTAGGAGCACCAACTCCAAGGACACCAATCATCCCAACTATGAGCTACCTACCCCAAGGGCTCTGACCCTATAGATTTAGTATGTCAAGAAATGTTTGATTGTATTATACTACTTCCCACAACTTCTTTACCAAATCATGTCCTCGTAGTCTTTGCAATAGGTCATTGTCTGCACTATGGCTTCACTTTGGGTTCTATCCTTCTAAGATGAATAAGATGAAGAGATTGTCCTCCCACTCTGTCTTTAGTTTCCTTCTTAGCAAGGACTTCGGCTTTTGTAGCACCTTTTGCGTCTTCTCGACCTTTGGCTTCCTCTGTCTTTTCAAGTTCACGAGTTGTGAACACTTTTTAATCTTTCTCTGTGCTTGATCCAAAATCAATGCTTAAGGTAAGGTATTATAAATTTTATTTATACAGGTTTCCCCAATACCTAAAGGACACGTTCATTTGGAAGGAGAGGCCGAATTATGGATATTCATCCAATTACTCATAAACTTGTTTTATTTATAGAAAATATCATAGGAGAAACAATACCCACATGAGGTCCCACATCCACATCATCAATCACAATCGCAAATTTCAAAGGTTTGGGGTCCATGCCCTTATCGCAATCGGTGGTTTGCAATATTATCTCAATCCACAATTTGGTTGTGTCAACCCTTAAGACTTGTGATATGACGAGGCAGCCGTGATATAACATAACGGTGTATTCATAACATGTTTCAGGTCTGCACTGATATCACAATCATATATTTTGGAGTGAGATTCCTTTAAGACTCTATGATACCTTCCGATGTGGCAGACGCGAGGGTTTATTAAGGAGTATTGTAATGGTCTGGTGGGTCCGCATTATTATTGCAATCATATTTTTAGTGTGACATTAGTTTAAGACTGGTAATTCAAAGGTTCCGATACAACAGATGCAATATTACAATAGGGAGTGTTATAATGGGACCATCGGGTTTGTAACTAACATTGCAATCAGGGATTTCAGTGAAACAAGGTTTCAATAATTGTGACGCAATGGATGCGATATTATATTGAGGTGCATTTTATTTGAGTGATTGGGTCTGCAATGAATATCACAATCAATAGTTTTAAGCATTGTTACATAACTCAATATAATAGAACCGCCGATAAAGTTCCTTCGATGAAATTTTTAACTCTTCTTGGATCTTCCTCTTGGGCATATGCATTTGAAAGGGTTTCCAATGACTTCTTCCTCTTACTCTTGGGTTCTCACACCTATGACTTTTCTGTGATTTCTTTTCACTCTTCCACTCTTCTGATAACTCTTCTTTCGATGATGTGTTCTTCTTCGTTCCTCCAATATCATTATTTCTCTTGTCCATTATCTTCCTGTAACCTCCGATAACTCTTCTTTGACTACTCATGTTATTGAATTCAATGGCTTCCTTGATGGCTTTCCTCCTTGGCTTATTGCTCTTGTTGATTCACGGATCTGCTTCTCCTTGTCTTCACATACTCGTTTGGTATCCCAGAATATTTCCATATTGAAATCAATGACAATATGGATCAACAATCTCCCCCTTTGTCATTGGTGGCAATATTCTTCTTCTCTCCCTATTTGACATAAATGGAAAAAGAGTGCAGAAGGACTCCCCCTTTCAAACTTCTCCCTTTATCAAACTGTTCCCCCTATTATGTGGCATCTTAAGAATTGGTTTAGTGTGATGCTAAAGAAATAACCCCCATCTTTTGACGGATATGCTCAAATGATTCTCGAGGAAGAGTTTTGGTGAAAATATATGCAATTTGTTCCTTGGTATTGATATATTCCAACTTGATGTTTTTTTCAGCCACCTGTTCATGGAGAAAATGATACTTGATTGGTATAAGTTTGGGTTTTGAGTGCATTACTAGATTTTGACTAAGACTGATAGCACTTGTGTTATCACAATGGATGGTGATTGGATGTTTAGTTTCTATGTTGACATCCTTCCAACCTTCCTTCATGCACAGTATTTGTGTACAACAATCAGTTGCGGCTATATATTCAGCTTCAACTGTAGAAAGAGATATAGATGATTGTTTTTTGCTAATCCAAGCTTCCAGGAAAGCTCCCATAAAAAATGCATTTCCACTAGTGCTTTTATGATCGTTCGCGCTTCCAGCGCAATCAGCATCGGTATAATTTGTGATTGTAGTATTTGTTCTTTTTGGATACCAAAGACCAAAGTCAAGGGTTCCTTTCAACTATCTGAGAATTCATTTCACAGCCAGCATGTGGGATTCCTCAGGAGCTAATCGAAATATTCCCACCATTCCCACTGCTTGCATAATGTTGGGCCTTGTAGCAGTTAAGTATAAGAGAGCTCTAATTATTGACCTATAAAGAGTTTCATCTACTAGGGGGGAGTCATCATATTTTCTTAGTTTGCAATTTGTGGTCATCAGTGTTCTCATAAGTGCACATTCTGCCATTCCATATCTTTTAAGCATATCTTTAATATATTTTGTTTGAGAGATAAACATGCATGTTGTGTTTTGTGATACTTGTAGTCCAAGGAAGTAGGATAGATCAACAATCATTGACATTTAGAATTCTTTTGACATATTTTGAGCAAACTCATGGCTCATTTCACCATTATTGCTAGTAAAATCATATCATCAACATATACAAGTCTGGTTAGTAATTTATCCTCATCCGTATTCATGTAGAGATTACTTCCTGTAACCCTCTTTTCGAAATTTTGTTGTTGTAGATAGTTATCCAATGTTGTGTACCATGTTGTAGGAGCTTGTTTCAAACTGTATAATGCCTTTTTCAACCTACATACAAATTATTTTCCTTCTTCTCGATGAAAACCTTCTAGTTTTTCTATGTAGACTTCTTTCTTGAGTTCCCCATTTAGAAATGTTGATTTTACATCCATTTGATAGACATTGAATCCTTTTGAGCATGCACATGCCAAGAACATCCTTATAGCTTCCATACAAGTTACCAATACAAAGGTTTCTTCAAAATCGATTCCTTGAATTTGCCAATAATCTTTTCAGACAAGTCTTGCCTTATTTATGATGGTTTGACCATCTTCACTCATTTTGTTTTTGAACACCCACTTACTTCCAATTATATTTTTATCCTTTGGACGAGGTACTAACTCCCATGTCTCATTTTTCTCAATTTGAGACATTTCTTCTTCCATGGATTCCACCAAATGAGGATCCTTATTTGCTTGAGTAAAAGTTTATGGTTCTATCATATATAGGAGAGAAACATCATTTCTCTTTGGTGTACTTGTCATCCTTCTTCCAGTTTGTATTCCTTCATCTACATTGCCAATAATTTGCTCTTCTGGGTGATTCTTTTGGAGGATTTTCACTTTTAAAGGAGTTTGAGATGATTCTTTTCCTTTCTATTCTTGATATTTTTCTTCATTCTCAGGTTCTTCTTCACTTTATTCAATAAAGGGATCAATTTCATGATCTTCAATTTTTTTTCTGGAAGCTCTTCATCAATCTTCACATCAATACTTTCCACTATTTTCCATAGTAGATTATTGTAGCACTTGTAAGCTTTTCTTCTCGTAGAATACGCAAGAAATATTTTATTTGTTAACCTGAGAATCAAATATTCCTGGTGAGCCATCATTGATCTTTATGAAGCATTTTTTTCCAAAAATCCTGAAGTATTTTACTGAACCAGGTCTTCCTTTCCATAATCCTTAAGGATCTTCCCATTATTTGGTCTTAGTTGAGTTCGATTAAGGGTATAAACTCTTGTCCTGACTGCTTCATTCCAAAATTTTGGCTACAAGTCAGCTGCTAGTAACATAGTTCTCGCAATTTCTTGAATAGTTCAGTTTCTCCTTTCAACTACCCAATTTTTCTTAGGTGTTCTAGCAGTAGAGAGCTCTCTTTTGATTCTATGTTCTTTACAGAATTCATAAAATTCTTTTGATGTGAATTCTCCTCCTCTATCCATTCTAAGACTTTAATTTTGGAATCCTTTTCATTCTCTATAAGAGCTTTAAGATTCTTAAAACATTCAAGTGCTTCATAATTATATATTATAAAATATATCCACATCATTCTAGTAAAGTCATCAAAAAATAAAGCAAAATACCTTTCTCCATGGAGTGTTAGAGTTCTGGTTGGCCCACATAAATTGGCATGAATGATCTCTAGAGGTTTTGATGTGGATAATTCCTTAGTCTTGTGGTTGGTTCTAATTTTCTTGCCCTATTTACATGGGCCACATACAATGTGATCTAGTTTGGAAATCTTTGGAATGTCCTTTACTGCATTTGTTTTGCTGATATTGATCAAGTTATCAAAACTTGTATGCCCCATTCGTTTATGCCACAACCAACTTTCACCTGTTTGACTTGGATAACATTGATCTTCTTGAATTTTGTTTAGAATGTAGATGTTATATGATGTTATAACTCCTTTTGCCACAAGTTCTCTTGAGAAATATTTCCTTATTTCACAATTTTTAATGTTAAAGACAACATTATATCCTTGATCACAAATTTGGTTAACATTCAAGAGATTATGTTTGAGCCCATCTATCAACAAATAATTTTGAGCCTTTCCTTTTCCATTAATAAGAGTAACAGTTCATTTACCAACAATACTGGTAGACCCACTCCTAAAGGATACATTTCCTTCCTTTTTGTCTAATGAGATAAACTTCATTTTGTCACCTATCATATGTCTGGAGGACCCACTATCCACAAAGCAAATATTTTCTTCATTTTGAGCACATGAAGCTAGACCACATTTATTGATATTGGGATTTTCATCTTTTCTTTTCTAATTTTGAGGGAGAAATTTTGTTTGCTATGTCTGTTATCATTACATAATGAACAAATTGGATCAAATTTTTTCATAGGATCAAATGAGTTAAAAGTCTTGATTTGTCCTTTCCCTTTGAGACTATATGGTTTTTTTTTCTGATTCTTCAATATTGGTGCTTCATTATTATGAGGCATGCAATGTTTAGCTTGATGACAAAAAAATTTGCAATAATAACACTCTCCAACAAAGATAGTTTGGTACCTATTATAATAGCCATGATTTTAATAAATATTCTTCCTTGGAGTTGTTCTCTCTTCATTATTTGGATTTGTGTGGGTGCTTTGATGAGATAATTTCTCTTATTTTTTATTGCTACAAAGTACATCGACATACTTTCTTGTATTACCCTTGGAAATTGATGAAAAACCAATCTCAAACTTGTTACTTTGAGATTTCTAAGTGTTGAGAATGTGATCAAGTGTTTGAGAACTTGGCCAAATTCTTTTAATTTGTTCCATTTCCTTTTTGAGAGATACTATTTGAGCTTCATGTCTTTCACATATAATGTCCTCCCTTCTTTTAGCTTCCTCTTTGTCTATTTTAAGAGAGATAACCTTCTTCCATAACTCCTTATTTTATTCAATGGTACTTATGAGCAATTCATTTGTATGTTCTTCGTTTTCCTATCTTAGTTCATCATCTTTAGTGAGTGCCATAAATAGTACTTCCTTGCTTCCAACATATTCATTCTCTTCATCTAATTCATCATTACATTGCTCTCTTTGTGATGGAAGATATTTCTGGATGATTTCTTCTTGATGACCACATATTCATCCTCATTACATTCATCTTGTTTAGGGACGAAATTATTCTTAGTAATTCCTTTCTTTTTGTATACCCTTCCTTCCTCATTATCGCCATCATGCTTATGAGGACATTTTGTAGTGTAATGACCTCTTCTTCCATAGTTGAAACAATTAAGAGGATGCTTACCTCTTAGATCAGATCCTTTCTTTAGTCTTCGTACAAACTGCGCTAATTCAGATTCAACATTGGAGTCATCACTAATGGTATTTCATCCTTTTCCCTTTTTTGATTTTGATGCCTTGAATGTTACATCTTTGGAACTTGGGATTCCTTTTCTCATCTTATAGGGAGTGAGGATTTCATGAAGTTCATCCATTTTGAGAGTGTCTACTTCCTTCATTTCTTCTATGGCACTTATTTTGGAGTCAAATCTGTTTGGGAGAGATCTTAAGACCTTTTGAACAATAGTGTTTTCTTCAATCTTTTCTCCCAACCCTTTAAGAGAGTTGACTGCTTTAGCTACTCAGAGGAAGTATGACACAATATCTTCTTAATCATCCATTTTTAGACTTTCAAACTACCTCCTATAAGTTTGAAGCTTTTCCTTCTTAACCTTGAAGTCCCCATCATATAAGTTGACCAGTTTATCCCATAATTCTTTGTCCAAGTCACAATTCAAGACTTTTGTGAACTTAGAATCAATAATTGCACTTGTAATGGAATTTAAAGCTTTGGCATTGGCAATGTACGTTTTCATTTCTTCTTGATCATTAGGAAGAGTCGGAGGATCATTGTATCCATTCAGAACAATGTTCCAAATTTCAGGTCTAAGGGACATTAAGTACTAGGACATTCTATTTTTCCAAAAACCAAAATTAGTACCATCGAATAAGGGAAGCCTTCCTACTGTCATTTCTTGATTCTTCATTGTAATTAAGAATCCTTCTTACAGTTGTTAGGTTGATTATGAAGAAGTTGGCTCTAAAACCAACTGTTGGAAATACTGGGGGGGGCATGAATCAATATTTATTTTCAATTTTTATTATTAAAAGTTTAGATTATTTACAATTTTAATCAAAGAAATTATTTTATTAGATATAAAAGAAGATTGAATACGATATCTGATGATTTTTTCCAAGCACCAACTTGGACTTTGATGAGGCTCCAACCTCTAAGGCTTCGACCCTATCTTACCAAGGCACCAAATTTCAATTTAGGAGCACCAACTCCAGGGATACCAATCCTTCCAATTCTGTGGCACCAACCCTAAGGACTTCGACCCTATAGATTTACTCTGTCAATAAATGTTTGATTGCATTATACTTCTTAAAAGAACTTCTTTACCAAATCCTGTCCTTGTATTCTTTGCAACAGGTCATCATCTATGCTATAGCTTCATTTCGGATCTGATCCTTCTAAGATGAATTAGGTCAAGAGACCATCCTCCCGCTCTGTCTTCAGTTTCTTTCTTTGCACGACCTTCGTATTTTGTAGAACCTTCTACGTCTTCTCGACCTTCAACTTCCTCTATCTTTTCAAGTTCACGAGCTGCGAAATCTTTTTAATTCTTCTTTGTGCCTGATCCCTAATCAATGTTTAAGTTGAGGTATTATAACTTCTATTTATATGGGTTTCCCTAATACCTAAAGGACATGTTCATTTCGAAGGATAGACTGAATTAGGGATATTCATCCAATTACTCATAAAATTGTTTTATTTATGGAAAATTTCATATGAGAAATAGTACCTACATGAGGTCCCACATCTATGTCATCAATCACAATCACAACTTTCAGAGGCCTGAGGTCCATGCGCTTATCACAATCGGTGGTATGCAATACAATCATAATCAGCGGTTTGTGTGTGTCAACCTTTAAGACTTGCGATATTACGATGTGGATGCGATATAGCATAACACTATAGTCATAACTTGTTTTGGGTCTGCAGTGATATTGCAATCACAAATTTTGGTGTGATATGCCTTTAAGACTTTGTGATACCTTTGAATGTGGCACAGGAGTATTGTAATGGTCTGGCTGCTCCGCATTATTATCACAATCATAGTTTTAGTGTGAAATTAGTTTAATACTTGTGATGTGTGGGTTCTGATACAACGGATGCGATATTACAATAGGGCGTGTTATAATGGGACCATCGAGTCCATAAATCATATCACAATCGGAGATTTCAGTGTAACAAGGCTTTAATACTTACCACGCACTAGATGCGATATTGTATTGAGGTGTGTTGTATTTGAGCAATCGGGTCCACAACACATATCACAATCAGTTTTCAGCAGTGTTACATCACTCAATATAATAGAACCACTAATAAACTTCCTCAAAGGACGCTGTTAACTCCTCTCGGCTCTGTTGGGTGTGGAGCCTGATTATCTTCTATATTCAAAGGTCTCAGCTTGATGTATAGAGGGGTTTGGGGCGGGGGGGGTCCTCCTCAGCTGGGGGTCTAGGGCTAGCAGACCTCCGACGAGGGTTCGGGGGCAGTTCCCCCAAAGCTAAAAATAGATGTAAAATTTCTTATAAAAGTATAGTAATTTCTAGTCAATCTGGGTCGTTAATTAGGCAGATGATCTAATGGTAGAAGTTATGTTTAATTTAAGATTTTTTCCCTAGAAGGCAACCCCTCACTATATATGAGGATATTGTATTACGTCTATACAGATCTGTATTCTGGGTGAGAAAGAGAGAGGAGATTGAGAGCGAAGAGGGAGTTACAGTGGATCTGTTGTAGGTTGTATCTCTTCAGTTTGCTAGATAATATAATAAAAGAACAACTGGTTATTTCTCTGTGGATGTAGCCCAAACTGGGTGAACCACGTATATTTGTGTCTCTCTTGCTTTATGCATTTTCTGTGTTTATATTTCTACAATATTTTATATGTTCCATTTCTCTGTAAATATAATTTTCCAACAACTAGTATCAGAGCCGAAGGTCTATTTAGCTGATAAACTCGCAATAGAGAAGGGTTCCTTGTTTGAGTGGGAGAAATGGCAGAAGATGGTAGGTTTAGGGTTGAAAAATTCAATGGCAAAAACTACTAGCTGTGGAAGATGCAGATGGAAGATTATCTGTATCAGAGAGATTTGTACCTACCATTGAGTGGAAAGACAAAGAAGTCGACAAGCATGACAGACATAGAATGGGATATTCTCGATAGAAAGGCACTTGGAACAATACGGTTGTGCCTAGTGGCGTTGGTAGCATTTAATATTTCAAAGAAAATGACAACAAAGGGTTTAATGTCATCACTGGCCAAACTATATGAAAAAACCTCGGCCTCAAATAAGGTATTTCTTATGAAGCATTTATTTAATATGAAGATGTCAGAAGGTGGATCTGTTGTAGACCATTTAAATGATTTTAATATAGTTACAAGTCTGTTAAGTTTTGTAGGGATAAATTTTGATGATGAAGTTAGGGCTATGTTATTTCTGTGCTCATTGCTAGAAAGTTGGAATGGTTTAGTTATGGCTATTAGTGACTCTATCTCTGGATCTAGTACTTTAAAGTTTGATGATGTTGTCGGTGCAATCCATAGTGAGGAAATGCGACAGAAAAGCTCCGGTGAGACATCAGGTAATCATTTCAATGCAGAGACTAGGGGAAGAAAAATGGAAAGAGGAAAGAGCTCAGGATATCGCAGTAAGTCAAGAAAAGGTAGATCCAAGTCCAGATCAGGGATAGTGTGCTGGAAATACGGGAAGAAAGGGCACCTGAAGAAAGATTGCAAGTCTCAAAAGGGAAAATAAGGAGACGTGCAACAAGAAACTAATCATGAAGCAAATGTAACAGGTGTTCTGTTGCAAGATGCTTTGATTCTTTCATTAGAAAATATTATTGATGCCTAGGTGGTAGATATGGGGGCCTCATTCCATGCCACACCTGATAAGAAACATTTTCATGATTATGTTCAAGGAGATTTTGGACAGGTTCGATTGGGTGATGATAAACCCAGTAAAATCATTGGAATGGATACAATTTTCATAAAACAACAGAATGGAAATCAATGGCTATTGAAGGAGGTAAGGCATGTTCCAGATCTGAAGAAAAATCTGATTTCAACAAGGCAATTGGGAGGTGAAGGTTGCGTAACTATTTTCACAGATAAAACCTAAAACGTCACTAAAGGATCCCTGGTAAAAGCGAAAATAGGAAAGGTTTGTACATTGTATTTATGCAATGGTATTTGTAATTCCGTTAGTGCTTTAACCTCTACAGGAGAAGACACGGCATTATGGCATCATAGGCTCGGGAACATGAGTGAGAAGGGGATGCAGATTCTTCACTCAAGAAATTTGTTGCCAAGTTTGAAGTATGTTGATTTCAAATTCCGTGAGAATGGCGTTTATGGAAAACAAAAGAGAGTTAGATTCCTTAGAGTTGGGAAAGAAAAGAAGAGCAAAAAATTAGAGCTTGTGCATACAGATGTATGGGGACCTGCTCGGGTATCATCTCTTAGTGGTTCTCGTTATTATGTTAATTTTATTGATGATGCAACTAGAAAAACCTGGATTTATTGTATTCGAAATAAATCTGATGTATTTGATACTTTTAAGAAATGGAAAGCTTTGGTTGAAAATGAGAAAGGAAAAAGGTTGAAGTGTCTCAGATTAGACAATACAGGTAAATATTGTAGCAAAGAGTTTGATAGGTACTGTTCAGAGAATGGAATTCAAAGAGAGAATACGATTCCAAGAACACCACAAGAAAATGGTGTGTTAGAAAGGATGAACAGGAGAATAATGGAGCATGCAAAGTGCATGAGATTGCATGCAGGATTTCCTTCACAATTTTGGATAGATTCTATAGATATTGTTGTTTATCTAATAAATAGAGGGCCTTCAAGTTCCTTGGATGGTGGTATTCCAAAGGAGGCATGGATAGGTAAAAAGGTAAACTACTCTTTTTTAAAGACTTTTTGTTGTGAAGCCTTTGTCCAAAGTAACAAAGAAAATAGAACAAATCTTGAAGAAAAATCAAAGAAATGTACCTTTATTGGATATTCTGCTAATTATTTTGTTTATCATTTTTATGATTATGAAAAACATAAAATCATTAGGAGTAGAGATGTCATATTCAATGAAAAGGTTTTGTATAAGGATCGGCTGTAGGAAACGAAACAGGAAAAAGAAAACAGAGAATGAACAATGCTTGATGAGATCACAGAAAAGGTGATGGTTCCTGAAAATAATAATGATCAACAGCCAGAACAACAACCACAACAACAACAAGCATTTCAAACACCTGATAGTGGTGTTAGAAGATCTACCAGGATTAGTAGACCCCCTGAACAATACTCTGCTTCATTGTATTATGTATTGTTGACTTATTCTGGTGAACCAAAATGTTATGAAGAAGCAGTGCCAGTAGAAACCAGGAAGAAGTGGGAGCAAGCCATGAAAGAAGAGATGGTCTCCTTAGCACATAACCGGACTTGGGACTTAGTCAAGTTGCCTGCAGGTAAAACATAATTGTAGAATAAATGGGTTTACAAGTTGAAGGAAGAAGATGGAGATAGAAAAAGGTATAAAGCTAGACTTCTGGTGAAAGGTTTTGCACAAAAAAAGCATATACACTTTGATGAGATATTTTCTCCTGTTGTGAAAATGACTTCAATCAGAACTATTCTAAGTCTAGTAGCAACTGTAGTTTTGCATCTTGAGCAGTTAGATGTAAAGACATCCTTTCTCCATGGGGATTTGGAGGAAGAGATATATATGCAGCAACCACAAGGATATGAGGTAAAATGGACGGAGAAACTAGTGTGAAGGTTGAAAGAGAGCTTGTCTGGCTTAAAACAAGTTCCAAGGCAGTGGTATCTAAAATTTGACAGGTCTATGTCTGAACAAAGTTATACTAGGTGTCACTCTCATCATTGTGCTTATCTCAAAAGGCAAAATGATGGTAGCTATATTATATTGTTATTGTATGTCGATGACATGCTTGTTGCAGGTCTAACATGCAGGAAATAAATGTGCTCAAAAGGAAATTGGCAAACTCATTTTCAATGAAGGATTTGGGTGCTGCAAAACAAATCCTTCGTATGAGAATAACTAGAGACAGGAAGAATCACAAATTAACATTGTCTCAAAGTGAGTAGATAGAAAAGGTGTTGAAAATGTTTAATATGCAGAATGCAAAACCAATTAGTATAGCTTTGGCTATCCATTTCAAATTAACTAAGGAGGCATGTCCCAAGACTTAGGAAGAAATGGATCATATGTCTAAAGTTCCATATGCATCAGCAGTTGGAAGCTTAATGTATGCAATGGTCTACACAAGGCCTGATATTGCACATGCAGTGGGAGTTGTAAGTAGGTACATGAAAAATCCAGGAAAAGAACATTAGATGGAGGTGAAGTGGATTTTCAGGTATTTGAGAGGTACCAAAAATCAAGCATTATGCTTTGGTGGTTCAAACATTGCTCTACACAGATATGTTGATGCAGATATGTAAGGTGACAAAGGTAAAAGGAGGAGAACTACAAGATATGTATTTAGTGTAGGTGGAACAACTATCAGTTGGGTTTCAAAAATCCAAAGTGTTGTTGCACTTTTGACAACAGAAGCAAAGTATGTTGCTGCTACAGAGGCTAGTAAAGAAATGATTTGGTTACAAAGGTTTCTGGATGAATTGGGTAAGAATTAGGAGTTGGACAGGTTATATAGTGATAGCCAGAGTGCCATACATCTTGCAAAGAACTCTGCATTTCATTCCAAGACTAAGCATATACAACTCAAGTACCATTTCATACGGTCATCATTGGAAGATGGACAGTTGAAGCTGGAAAAGATACACACCAGCCAGAATCCTGCAGATATGTTAACAAAAGTTGTGACCAAGGAGAAACTAAGAACCTACTCAGTTTTAATTTGTCTTCAAGTATGATGAAAAAGATAAGAAACAACCAGGTCCAGAGTGGAGTCATTGTCTCGCAAATGAAGTAGCGGTGGAGTTGCTATAATTAATATCTAAGTGGGAGATTGTTGGGTGTGGAGACTGATTATCTTCTGTATTCAAAGTTCTGAGTTGGATGTATACCCCAGGAACCACGAGGGTTTAGGGGGGCCAATCCCCCTCGGTTGGGGGGTCTGGGGGCTAGCAGTCGCCCAGCGGGGGTTCAGGTGTGGCATCCCCGAAGCTAAAAATAGATGTAAAATTGCCTTGTAAAATTATAGTAATTTCTAGTCAATCTAGGCTATTCATTAGGTAGATGATCTGATGGTAGAAGTTATGTTTAATTTAGGGTTTTTTGCCGTAGAAGGCAACCCCTCATTATATATGAGGGAATTGTATTACGTCTATACCGATCTATATTCTAAGTCTGGAAGAGAGAGGAGATTGAGAATGAAGATGGAGTTACAACAAATCTATTGTAGGTTGTATCTCTTCAGTTTGTTGGATAATATAATAAAAGGAGGACTAGCTGTTTTTCTGTGGACGTAGCCAAAACTGGGTGAACCATGTATATCTGTGTCTCTCTTGTTTTATGTGTTTTATGTGTTTACATTTCTGCAATATTTTATGTGTTCCATTTCTTTTTAATATATAATTTTCTAACAGACTCTTCCTCTTGGGCATATGCATTTTAAATGGTTTCCAATGACTTCTTCCTCTTCCTCTTAGGTTCTCGCACCTATGACTGTTTTGTGATTTCTTTTCACTCTTCCCATAGCTCTTCTTCCAATTATGTGTTCTTCTTTTCTCCTCTGATATCATTGCTTCTCCAATGGCTTATCTTCCTATAACCTCCAATAACTCTTATTTAACTGTTCTTGTTCTTGACTTCAATGGCTTCCTTGATGGCTTTCCACCTTGGTGTCTTTCTCTTGTTACTTCATGAATCTGCTTATCCATGGCTTTGCTACATCATTTGGTATCCTAAAATATTTCCATATTTAAATGAATGAAAATCTAGATCAGCACACCCACTACCTAGTCTCCAGAAGATAGCCAATGTTGGCACAAAATCTCCACCACTGGCCACCAATGAAAAGAGAGTTAACTAATAAGGTTTCCAAAAAACTAGCTACCACGAGAGTGCCCAAGCTCACGAGCAAACCAGCCACAACTAGAGCGGCACAACACCCTAGAACCAAGACGAATAATCCACTCCCCTCCCAGCAAAAAATGTAACATCTAGCCAACACACAGAAACAAAATGCCACATGTTAGAACACCAACACCATAGATACAAACCACGCACCAATGGTGAAAAATATAAAAATGTCCAACTACCCACCAAGCTAGACATACTAAACATAATAAAAACTTTAGAGCTTGTAACCCCCTTAGGCCTAAGCACCACCATGAGAACTAGATAATATACACAGAAGAATAGTTCATAAAACTCAAACTAGGACCAGAAAAGAAAACCCAATTTCAATAGCAGCTAAAGACCTAGGTACAAACAGAGCCACTTTCCACCATGTTCTCTCAAGAACACGAATACTCATGTACATAAAATGCAAACAAAGACAAATGAAACACCGCTAGAGGAGTCCATTTACCGACCACCACAATAATGAGTTCCCTATAAAAGACAAGACCCTCAGCACAAGAGGTTGTTTTCCCATAAGGATTTGGCTTACACTCTAGGAAATTCTAAAAGCGAAGAAATCAAACCAAGAGCCAAAAGGATTACCATGAAGCATAGATGAAAGTATTCCAAAAGTTAACAAGACCATATCATGCACTAAAAAAATTGTATACCTAGTGAGGTGATGCAAATTTCCACTATCACCATGAAATCGACAGTGTCGCCAAAACCTACAAAAATATTTTTTCCTAGTTCGGACCTATAAAAAACCATTGACCATGCTCACTCTCCACCTAGTACAACTAACATATTGATAGGCCATCGATTATGTCCCATTTAGAGCCATAAATGCTTTATATTCCCACTTCCACCACCATGAATGAAACATTCCTTCATGTGTACTTACCACTGCACTTACCCTATACTCCATGTGAGCAGGGAACATGCCTGCTAGCCCCACATCTTGACGTATCTCATTATGCATGTGACCACGTGAGAAGAACATGCCCAAATCCTATTGCCTCGACAACCTACACCCCCATCAGGGAAAGGAAATAATGTTCTACAATATTCTCCAACTCCCCTAATTGTAAATTATAAAAGTTGACCAATCAATCTTGAAGTCATTCTTGAGCGTTGTGTTCATATCCCCAATTTGCTAGTTTTTCCACTGCCTAGTTCCCATTTCATAGAGTGTGTTATTTGATTAGATAATCAAAAGGCTAGATAATTGATTGGATTGTTTAAATAAGTAGCTCAAATCTCCATCTTGAAGATACTTTTGAGGTGGGGTACCATTTATTAGCTTCTAAACTAGGGATACTATGATTTATGAGTCCCCTATAATCTGGATCCTCTTTAATCTTAACTCCGTAGCCCAATAGAGGCCTTTGAAATGCACTAACAATTCTGCCATATTATTGGTGGTGACACCATATGGACCTACAAAGATCTTCAAAACTTTGGCTCAATCGAAATGAATGAGTTCCCCATAGCCTGCGGGGTCGTGGTTTCCTTTTGATCCCTCATCAAAATTAATTTTGAAGAAACCTTCCAATTGAAGAGTAAATTTATTAACTAACATAATTCATAAGGAAGGAGGACGGTTGATGCCAAGAATAACCAATTTTTTTCATAAGTCTAGCACCAATAGAATGCACAATTCCAATCCCTCTTCCTTCCAATCATCAGTTGTTTGACATTATGATAGGATGGTCTCCTTAATGTTTCCTTTCACTTTTTACCAAAGTTGATCTACCAATGATTTTGTATCATGAAACAAAACTCGATTTCGAGCTTTCCAAAATTTCTATAGGACAAAACCTTGAATCAAGATTCAAGCATGATTGACCACTAGGTTTTTAAATAGTTTTTTCCACCACAATTCCAAGGATTTTGTGATTCTATTGGGGTGTTTATCTACATTTCCAAACAACAACATGACTCAATGACATAAGCTGCTTGAAAATTCACAGTGATTGAGGTGGTGTTCCATGGTTTCCTCATGATTTAAACATAATGGACATCTTGAAGGATCAACAAAACCCTTTCTCCAAAATATATCCCAAGTTAGGAGTCATGCATGCCTAATAAGCGAGAGGAAGAATGGAATCTTACGCCATAAATTTGATTTCCAAATTCACTTCCACATTGGGTCTGGTGGGTCATTGATTGGGTTTGAAGCAACTGATTAAGCTTACTTTACCGAAAATTATCCATGAGGAAGGTTCCCCCAACGCAGCTTATCCTGGTCCTCACTATATAGAGTGTGTCTTTCTTGGAGGAGGTTTGAAAATGTATTCCATGGAAAGAGTAAGTGGTGCTCATGCCAATTCTCCTAGGTTTTCCATTCTCTCCATTTAGCTTATTGATCAGATTCCGTCCAAAATTCCACAACTGTTTTGGCCCCCAGATGGGTCGTGAAATCCTTTGTCCCTCTAAGGCTATCATGATGAACCAATCTAGGTAGTTGTATCCAATTATCCAACCAGAAGTTAACTAATTTCCCATTTTTGAAATCCCAAAATCTATGATCATGAATAAGCCCTTTGCTATTCTGGGCCATATTCCAAATCGAGGATCCTATGGGGAACTATTGGCGACTCATTAAAATTTTATGGCTTTCATTATTTCTATATTTGTGGGTCCAAATCCCCTTCTAGGTCTTTGGGCCTCCCTGTAACTATCTCCACTCGAGTTGGGCCCCATTACCTAATTTAGAATCTTTGGATCCCTCATCCCTGGACCTCCACAAATTTAATGTTTACAATTTTTTTCCCATGCTACCAAGGACCGCTCCTTCCCTACTTGAGCTTCGAACCCTAAAAACTTCCTAAATCTAGTAATGATGTCTTTATATACTCCCTTGGGCACTAGAAGGGCAGAGAGTTGATATATCGGTAAAGCTTGCAAAACTGATTTTAGAAGAGTCAAACAACTTGATGAATTTAATGCCCTAAAGGTCCAACAACGTAATATTCGATCAATGTATTCCAACAACTCCTTCCATTAGGAAAACCAGAGAGATTTAGACACTAGTGGAACTCCCAAGTAGGTGCTATGAATGACACCAATTCGAAAACCCATAGTACATTCCAAATGCCTTTGAACTCTAGTGTTTGGCTTTAGAAAGAAGATATATTATTTTTCTCTATTGAGAACTATCCCTAAATCCTTCTCAAAGTTCTCCAAAATGAGACCGAACCATATTTCCTCTTGTAGATTTCATTACCCAAATAACATATTATCATCCACAAACTATTGATGAGTTATCAATGAGACTTGTGGAGATAAACAAAAACCTTTTATATGCCCTGACGAAACAACTTCCTTAAGATAACGACTAAGGCCTTTAGCAACAATGATAAAGAGAAAAGGGGAAATTGGGTCACCTTCCATTAAGACTCTTCATCCCCTAAAGGAGTGAGAAGGAGACACATTTATTAAAATGGAATAGAATGGTGTTTCAAAGAGAGACCATATCCATCTTATCGAAGCATGGGAAAACCAAATGATTCTAACATATTCAGGAGATAATTCCAATTAATAAAATCATAGGCCTTACATAAATCAACTTTGATAATAATCCCTGGCGATTTTGATGTCTTTAAGGAGTGTGCCACCTCATGGGCTGGTATAATGCCAACAATAATCAGCCTACCTTCCACAAAACTAGATTGTTCTAGTCCGATAATAGTTTTCAATATGGGTTTCAATATACAGACCATAACACTTGAGATTATCTTATAAATTACATTACATAGGGCTATCATCATGAAGTCGCTCGAGTCCAAGGTAGCTACTTTTTTTGGGATCAGTGTGAAGAAGGCAACATTAATACCGGACCACACTATCTACAATCTCCTCGATTCCTCAACTAGCTCATGAATTTTTGGCCACAAGAAGTGCCATTCATTCTTAACAAATTTCAAAGTGAATCCATCCGGACCTCAAGCTTTGTTCATAGGAAATGTTTGTACAAATTCATCCACCTCTGAGAAGGAAATTTCCCTTAATAGAGCCTCATTTTGGTCATCTACGATCAGGTAGGGGATATGCTTCTTTAATTTCCCCAATGTGCCATCCCTTTCTTCCTCAGGACCCGAGAGGACATTTCAAAAACATGAGCATAAATTCTCAATGATTTCCTCATGTCGAAGAAGTTGTTTTCCTTCCATCCCATTTAAGGAAAATATCCTATTGGTGTGGCAATGTTTCACAATTGATCTATGGAAAAGTTTAATACTACGTTCATCTTCTTTTAGCCATTGGATCTAGAATTTTTATTTCCAGAAGTTTTCTTGTTTGCACCTTTGTTCAAACTCAGTGAGTATCCACCCTTCTACTATATTAGTTTCTCAATTCTTCCATGGGCTATGATCTACTGCATTGTGTCCTTCATTGAATATTCTAGAGCTCTTTTTATTTTTGGATCTTTCCAAAGTACTGTTGATTCCATTATTTTACTCAATTATTTATTTATTTCAATTTCCATTAGAATTTCTCCGTACATCATCACCCATTAACGCTAATCTGTTTCAACCATTCTTGAAAATTTGTTTTGAAATTTGGTCTTTGGAACCAAAAAGTTTCAAAGTGAAAGGGGCGATTCCTTGGGGCCATTTCTAAATCAATTTCCAAGATTATGGGCTAGTAACCTAACCCCAGACAGTACTGGATAATTTCCTCAAAATATAGATCTCTTTGTAGAATTCATCTCGAAATGAAAAACCAATCAAGTCGAGAGGCAATTTGGTACTTACCTCCATGGCAGTTGTTCAAAGTATAGCATCCATTCACAAAATCTACATGTTTAATATTCAATCGTAAATAACTTCTCGGAATGTCTGAGAGATTAGGACTAATCATCGAACACCACATTTCTTCTCACTCAGATGCCTAATCATATTGAAGTTGCTAGCTAATATCTAGTTACCCTCATTTTCGATGCATCTTAACCGTCCCAGATCCATTAAGAATCCTTATTTTTCTCCCAGCGTAGAAGGGCCATAAAAACCTATTAGAGAAACTTTTCTCGAGGAACCCATGCATTGGAATACCCCAGAAAAAATTTGGGGAAATGCTACCCAATTACTAATGGAGATAAACCTATGGTCCTAGAGAAATGAAAGTCCCCCAACACTACCTCATGCATCCACTGCCATGAATTCCTCTTGTGTCCAACATTTGTTCGTGATATCCATCAACTTAACGTGAGAGACCTTGGTCTCTTGCAGTATCATGATTTCTAGTTTATCTTGTTTGATACGATCCTTTAGATACCTTAACTTACCTTTAGAGTTGAGGCCCCTTGTGTTCAAGGAAACTATTTTAACTGGGGATTAGGACAGGAGTGTTAGAAGTACTCCATAAGGATATTCGCTTGACCGGTTTTAACCAAAATTCCCCATGCCTCCTGGATCACTTCTTGAGAGGACTTTCGTCGCCTCTTGCGATTGTCATATCCCGAAGTGCTCTCCGCTTTTGTATATGAGAACACATCTTATCTGATAATCAATGTTGATTTAGCGGATCCATCATTGGATTGTTCCCTTTGCTCCCACTCCTTATACAATCTATGAAATTGCTCTAATTGTTCCTAGGGGGATGTTTTTTGACCCTACTTTCACCCAACTACTCAAGAAGGCTAGCATTACCCTATTGTCTGAGCTTAAGTGATCAAACTTATTCACTTGCTCCAGAGCATGATGTGCTTATGTTGGTACTCACATTTTCTTTTCAGTATATGCTACCTCCGAAGATTTCTGTTTGTTGGCCTGTTTTTCTTTAGGGTTTTGTAGGATTGCCTCCATTTCTATTGGTTGTCGTGACTAGACTATTATTTCGTGTACCGTTGAGCCTTATTAATTTATCATTCCATAAATAATTTCAAATCGATTAGAAATTTGGCTTCATTGTGCAGTGGGAAGAGGGTTGGATGATGTTTGACTGGGGAGGAGGGTGGCTTTATTCCCTCGATTCCTCCTGTTTTGGACATCCTAAAATCCCTCCATAGGGGAAGCCGTTAAGGTAGTAGGTTCTTCCTTGGGATATTGCGGACAATCTCGGAAGAGACAACCATGCTCATGGCATAAATTACATTTAAAGGGAGCATTCTCATAATCGAGCGACTGCATCCAGACATCATCATGATACTTATCTCCACTGATTCAAGAAATGGTTTAGACAAATTCATATATATCCATATTCAAGCATAAGACGATTGTCATTTACGCTTTGTGATTTCAGATACTTGGACAAAAGCCCAAATGGAATTTCAAATGGATTCCAATATATCCATTTTCTGAAAATTCTCAGGGAGATAATACAAGTCAAACCCATATGGGAGCTGCTAGAAATTGCTCATTTTCTGGGTTATAGCAGGCTCCCAATGCCTTATGAATAAGCCATCATTGTTCATGAAGTAAGGGCCATTATCAAATACGCTTTTCCTTTCCTCTAGATTTGCAAGGATGACCAAAAAAATAAATTCTCTCTCCATAGGAGTTCAATCGGTTCCCTTGGATGCCACTTTTGTTGTATCCATTGAAAGAGATCTTCCTACTTGGGTCAAACCCCCATGAAGTTGCAGACAATAACATGATCTTGCATGAATTGTTGATATATTTCCAAACAATTATTGTGGATGACTACCAATTATTGGGATGACTACCATGGGAATTGAAGCAATCTTTGGAAGAATACAATCCTTTAAGAAAGATTTCCATTGAGCTCCAAGGACAGGCAAATCCTATTGCTTTCCACACAATTGGGAGTTGTTCTTTCAATTCTTGCTACAATGTAGAATGTTCCATTTGTCACGTTTCTAAAGGAGGGGGTGCCTCCTATGCCCACACCCTCCGGGGGTCACTAACGCCCACGACACAAGGAGATCGGAAGATCTTTAGGTGTCATTTGCCAATGAAAAACCAGAAAGTCAAAATTCTGCATAAACCCTCACAACCCTGTTAACTTCTAAAATTTTCATGACTTTTTAAATCACTAAAATTATGGTGATTTTAGATTGTTTTTGTTAATTCTTTTGAGATATGAACATAAAATTCTAAAAAACTTTTACTTTCTCAACCTTGGTAAATTATTTTTATTTTTCTGTATTATATTAATTGTGATAAAATTTATTTATTATTATAAAAATGTTTTAAAACGTTGATTTTCAATTTATAAAAAATTATTTATTTACACCCAAAAAAATTATAAATATATAGTCTTTAATATTAATAAATGGAAATCAAATTTTGTTCATATATTGAATTTTGATATGTTAGATTCCATATTTTGTAATTGGTAGAAAATATAGGAATAGAGTTTATAATTTTTGTTGAAATATTAATTTTAACTTGTAGTGCTACGCAAAACCACCAGACCTCATCGGACCTCTTTTCACGAAAAGTGGTATTCCCTCAAACTCATCCGATGCAATCACTTTTTGATGCGTGTCCATTGTACTTTTCCAAAAACCACTTTTCATCAGGACGCAAAGTTTGGTAGAAAAGTCTCGTCCGATATTGTTTGAACCGTTTGATTGGAAGGAAGGCTGTCCACCGTCCAATTAAGCTAAAGTTGCATACACGCCTGCACATGAACATTACGTGAAGTTTTGGGTTTGACCGCGGTTTACTGCAGTGAAGAATTTAATGGTATTTACTCCTGTTCATAAAAGGTAAGTGTTTTAATTTTTATTTCATGGAGGTATAGGCATATGTTTTTAAATTCACGGGAGTAAGTTTTATGTTTTACCGCAAAATTCAAACACTATATGAAATGTTTTTGTTGTTCACTGTATATTGTATTGAAACGCACTGTAGTTCAAAGAAAAAACATAGTAGAGGGTGAATGTAACTTTCATAAAAAGGGAAATGCAAAGTAAACGAAGCCTGAGGGAAATATATGCACCAGCCCATATGCTTTTTTTTGAAATGTAATGTGAATGTGAAGAATGGATATGTAAGAATTTTTCTTATTTACAGCAGTAAATGTAAATGAAAATTTACACACAGCAGTGTAAATCTTTTCAAAAGGAGACAGAGTAAATTTTTTAAGTTCTTGGTGAATCTCTCTCTGAAGAGGATGAAGATTGTCACAACCAGTTTGTTAATGAATATAAAGTTTTTATGTGTGAGAAAATATCTGTCTTCTCAGAAAACAATTGTACCTTCCCTGTGTTAAAGATCCTGTGGCAAAAGAGAGAGCATTGTTCTTTGTTTAGTGATTTTGTTTTGGAATTTACCAGAAAATTCCCAACAATGGCATCAAAGCTTGTCCAGGCTCTTTGAAGGTGTCAAAGAAGCTGAAGGAAGGAGTTTTTTGCTGCAGCAGATTCTCCAGCAGAGTGAAGAAAGTCAAGAAAGGATCCAGGTATTTCTCAAAGTTTTTTTTTTGTAGTTGTTGAAGAAACAGTGAGTTATTTTAAAAGAACATAGTCACGTATTTGAATCATAGTTTAGAGTGTTAGAATGACCAGCATCAGCACTAGCATGGGTATGTTTAATACTCATCTCCCACAGTTTAATGGGAAAAGCTATGACTATTGGGCAATAACCATGAGAGCCTTGTTTGCTTCTCAAGATTTATGGGAATTAGTTCAAGATGGTTTTGAAGAACCAAGAACCAACAGATGAAAATGAGTTTAATAGATTAACTCGGGCAGAGAAAGATCTATTGAAGAGCAATAGGAAGAAGGATTCCAAAGCTCTCGTATTTTTATATCAAGCAGTGCATGAGAGTGTGTTTTCAAGGATAGTAGCAGCTAAGACATCCAAAGAAGCATAGCAAACTCTCAAGACAGCCTATCAAGGCATGGAGAAAGTGAAGACATCAAAACTACAGTTGCTAAGGAGAGATTTTGAAAATCTTTGCATGAAGGAGTCAGACAATATTGACTCATTCTTCACACATGTAATTGGTCTGGTCACACAGATAATGACTCATGGAGAAATTCGTGAAGAAAAGAGGATTGTGGAGAAACTATTGAGGATCCTACCCTGAAAGTTTGATGTGATTGTCATCACCATAGAAGAGACAAAGGATCTTTCAAACTTTTCAGTTGATGAGCTACATGCATCACTAATAACACATGAGCAGAGGTTGAGTAGAAATGAAAACTCATCTCTAGAACAAGCCTTCAAGACCCAGATGTCTTTTGGAAGAGGAAGTGGTCAAGGCACAGGAAACAAGAGAGGAAGAGGCAGAAGCCAAAACATAGGAGGAAGAAACAGTCCAGCAAATGCTCAAGGAAGAGGCAGCAATCCAAATCAGAACCAAGGCCAAGGCAACAATCAACAAAGTGGACAATTCATGCTCAAGGACAAAGGTATGAAAAATACAATGTCCAATGTTATTATTGTAAAAAATATGGGCATTATGCAAATGAATGTAGGAAGAAGCAGCATGATATGACTAATAGATCAAGTGCAAATATCACTAGAGAAAATATCAGCCAAGATAATGTGATTTTAGCTTGTAATATGGTTGAAACAAACAGTGATGATATATGGTTTCTAGACTCCGGTTGCAGCAACCATATGACAGGAAACATAGCCTTGTTTTCTAAATTAGATCAAAATGTGAAATCACAAGTCACACTTCGGACTGATAGTAAAATTTTTGTTATGGGAAAAGGAGAAGTAAAAATATTTACAAAGAAAGGTGAAATAAAACCATAGCAGATCTCTATTATGTTCCTGGAATGAAATGTAACCTCTTGAGTATTGATCTGCTTATTCAAAAGGGGTACAATGTTTTCTTTGTGAATGATGTATGCACCATCATGGATAGAGCACCCAGCAAAAGATGTATTGCTGAAGTAAAGATGTCAAGAAATAGGATGTTTCCTCTCAGAATAAAGGCAGATTTGAAAAACAAAGAAGCAATTGTAGCAGTTATCCAAGAGGCTTTCCAAAGCGTACCAAATGATGAAAATTGGTTGTGGCACTTGATATTTGGACATCTCAACTTTGGAGGTCTTAACTTGTTGAGTAGAAAAGAAATGGTAAGAGGATTACCATTGATAGAGAAACATGACAGCCTTTGTGAAGGTTGTATATTGGGAAAACAACACAGAGAAAGTTTTCCATCAAGGAAAAGAATAAGGGCAAAAGCACCCTTAGATATTGTCCACTCAGATGTATGTGGACCAATGAAAACTCCACCATTAGTAGGCAGACAATATTTTATAACATTCATTGATGATTTTACTAGAAAAACTGGGGTTTATTTCATGAAGAACAAAAGTGAAGTTTTTAAAAAATTTTGAAATTTCAAAGCACTTGTAGAAAATCAAAGTGGGCTACATATCAAAGTTCTGAGAACTGATAGAGGAGGTGAGTATATCTCCAAAGAATTTCTACGGTTTTGTAGAGAAAATGGAATTCATAAGCAATTTACAGCTAGGTACAGCCCACAGAAAAATGGTGTTGTTGAAAGGAATAATAGGACCATCATGGATATGGCAAGGAGTATGTTAAAGGCAAAGCATTTTCCAAATGAGCATTGGGCTGAAGCTGTAAATTGTGCAGCATATATTTTGAACAGGTATCCTACAAAACCAGTGATGAACAGAGTGTTGGAAGAAGCATGGAGTGGGAGAAAGCAAGGAGTCACCCACATGAAAGTTTTTGGATGTGTGTCTTATGCACACATTCCAGATCAGCTAACAAGGAAGTTGGATAGCAAAGGGGACAAATGTACTTTCATTGGATAGAGTGAGGAATCCAAAGCTTACAGGTTGTATATCCCATCTACCAAGAAGTTTTTTGTGAGCAGAGATGTTCAGTTCATTGAGGAGGAAGCTTGGGATAGAAGCATAGAGAAAACAGTGAATGTTAGAAACTGTTTGTCTCATGATGAAGATGATGAGGAGATGGCTGAAATACATCCCCAAACATCTACGCCAACACAAGGGCAGCAAGGAACACCCTTGAGGAGAAATGAAAATGCTTCTCCAAGAACACCACAAGGAGGAAATTCAAGTGCATCTTCAAGCACTTGTACACTGAATGAAAGAGGTAAGAAGTTCAGAAATTTAAGTGACATTTATGAGCAAGAGGAAGCAAATGAAGGTATGAATTATTTGTTTGCATTATATTGTCATGTTGATGACCCTATTTATTTCAAAGATGTTATTAAGGATATGAAATGGATAGAAGCTATGGATGAGGAGATCAATGCCATAAAAAGAAACATGACATGGGATTTGGTTGAACTACCAAAAGGAAAAGAAGTCATTGGAGTTAAATGGGTCTACAAGACCAAGAGTAATGCTGAATGCAAAATAGAAAGACACAAGGCAACGCTGGTTGTCAAAGGATATAAGTAGTAGTATGGGAGATACTCTGAGGAAACTTTCACACCGGTTGCTAGACTGGAAACCGTGAGAGCAGTGCTATCCATAGCATATCAAAACAAGTGGAAAGTTTACCAAATGGATGTGAAGTCAACATTCCTAAATGGAGCGTTAATGGAAGAGGTTTACATTGAACAACCTCTAGACTATGAAAATAAAGGCCAAGAGCACAAAGTGTGCAGATTGAAGAAAGCTCTTTATGGGCTGAAGCAAGCACCAAGAGCATGGTACAACAGGATAGATTCCTATCTACAGGAAAATGGATTTGAAAAATGTGAGGGAGAACCCACCCTCTACATCAAAGAAAAGGATCATAAAATTTTAATTGTTGTGTTATATGTTGATGACGTTATTTTCACAGGATAGCAAGGCAGCGATCACTCCCACAGTAGTGGGATTAAAACTCAGCAAAGAGTACAGCAACAAGGATTTTGATCCTAGTTTGTACAAGAGCATAGTTGGCAGCCTAATGTATTTGACTGCAACTAGGCCGGATATAATGTTTGTTGTTAGTTTAATTTCAATATTCATGGAGATGCCAAAGGAAGCACATTGGCAGGCAACAAAAATAATTCTGAGGTATGTTAAAGGTACTAAACGATTTGGTATTTTGTATACTGTCTCAGAATGTTCATATTTAACTGGATACACTTATAGTGATTCGGCTGGATGTGTAGATGATTGGAAAAGCACATCCGGTTATGTTTTTCACATGGGTTCAGGAGCCATTTCATGGGCTTCTAAGAAACAGCCTATTGTAGCGTTGTCTACAGTAGAGGCTGAATATGTGGTAGCTACAGCAGCAGCATGTCAAGCAGTTTGGATGAGAAGAATGTTAAGGAGCTTAGGCCAAAAGCAGGCAAAAAGAACGGTGATTTTTTGTGACAATAGCTCAGGTATTACATTATCGAAGAATTTTGTGTTTCATAAGAGAACGAAACACATCGACACAAGGTTTCATTACATCAGGGAATTGCTAAGAAATGGAGAAATTGTTTTACAACATTGCAGGACTCAGGAGCACGTTGCAGACATTTTGACCAAGCCATTGGACCAGAAAAGTTTCGAATTTTTGAGGAAATGTTTGGGTATGACTGATAACCCAGCAGTTGAAATTAAAGGGGAGTGTTGAAATATTAATTTCAACTTGTCGTGCTGCATTTACTGCACAAAACCACTAGACTTCATCGGACCGCTTTTCACGAAAAGAGGTATTCCCTCAAACTCACCCGATGCAATCACTTTTTGACGCGTGTCCATTATACTTTTCCAAAAACCACTTTTCATCGGGATGTAGTTTGGTAGAAAAGGCTCGTCCAATATTGTTATAAACCATTTGATTGGAAGGAAGTCTGTCCACCATCCAATTAAGCTAAAGTTGCATTCAACATGAACATTACAATTAAGCTAAAGTTGCATTCAACATGAACATTACGTGAAGTTTTGTGTTTGACCCCCATTTACTGCAGTGAAGAATTTAATGAACCATTTGATTGGAAGGAAGGCTGTCCACCATCCAATTAAGCTAAAGTTGCATTCAGCCTGCACATGAACATTACGTGAAGTTTTGTGTTTGACCCCCATTAACTGCAGTGAAGAATTTAATGGTATTTACTCCTGTTCGTAAACTGTAGGTAAGTGTTTTAATTTTTATTTCATAGAGGTATGGGCATAGCATATAGTATTTTAATTTTAATGTTTTTAAATTCACGGGAGTAAGTTTTATGTTTTACCGCGAAAGTCAAAAACTATATGAAATGTTTTTGTTGTTCATTGTATATTGTATTGAAACTCACGAAGCAAAAACAGAGCAAAGGCGAATGTAACTTTGATAAAAAGGGAAATGCAAAGTAAACGAAGGGTGAGGGAAATATATGAAGAAGCCCATATGCTTTTTTTTGAAATGTAATGTGAATGTGAAGAATGGATATGTAAGAATTTTTCTTATTTACAGCAGTAAATGTAAATGAAAATTTACACACAGCAGTGTAAACCTTTTCAAAAGGTGACAGAGTAATTTTTTTAAGTTCTTGGTGAATCCCTCTATTAAAAGAATGAAGTTTTTTTTAAGTTCTTGGTGAATCCCTCTATTAAAAGAATGAAGTTTGTAACAGCCAGTTTGTGCATGAATATAAACTTTTTATGTGTAAGAAAATATTTGTCTTCTCAGAAAACAATTGTAGCTTCCCTGTGTTAAAGATCTTATGGGAAAAGACAGAGCATTGTAGCTTCCCTGTGTTAAAGACCTTATGGGAAAAGACAGAGCATTGTTCTCTGTTCAGTGATTTTGTTTTAAAATTTACCAGAAAATTCCCAACAATTTTGACGAATTTAGCTAATGTACAAGAAAATGTAATGACCTTTAAAGAGTTAAAATATTTTTTTATCACGAAGCCAAATTTAGTCATGTCATGACATTGAAGTATCCATTTTAGTACCGAAAGATCTGTTAGAAACGAGATGTTTTAATAGAAATTCTATTCAAGCCGAGTACAACCGCATTGCGTTAGTGTGAACTAATGCTAAGGACCTTTCACTTGATCATCGATCGGTCGCCAACCTGCCAACATCAGTCTTCCGAAAGCACATACAACATGTTTTAAACGTTAGATTTGTATTTTATTAATATCCTAGCAGCTTAGACGTTACACAAACCATAACTTAACAGTCACACTTGCGCAGTACTTCGATTTATAATCACCATGATATCCACCCCCCCGTACGCCAAATTTTCAAGGCTAAGGTCTCTATGATATCAGTTATTTTATCCATATTTCTCTCAACCTTCAGCAACCTATGAAATTATTTAAATCCCCCACATCTATAATTTCTTAAAGATGGGTAAACATTTATTATTTTTCGGTAGGTGGTATATCATCAATTCTAACATCATCTTCACATAACGTCATGGGAAAACATGACAACAGTCAATTGCTTGTTCATCCATTACACGAAAGCTTGAATTAGCTGTCACAATAAAACTTTAACATTATTGTTCTCTATCTCACTGCAACACGAAATTGAGAAACCAGACATGAAAGCCATTAGGTAGAAGTATGGGTTGATATACCTACTGGGCCACTGCAACGAACAGCGAAATGTGACTGCTAATTTATAGGCTGCAGGAACGTGGAGAATTATGAATTTCGAAGTTGTATGTACTCTACTCATATATCCAGTCTCTTTTAAGGGAATAGATTTTATATTGTTGAATTAAGGCTTCTGTGATCCATAATAGTTGTAAAAAGATCTTCACATGTAGAGAGACCTTTGTCGACTTATTTCGAACCAACCAGTGTGATTCATCATTAGAACAAGTTGGTATTGGTGATAAGAAAATTTGTTCCCATAATAACATGCTTTATTAGAAACAACCAAACCATGTTGATGCAAATCAGAATTCATTGAGTTCCCATGGAAAGCTAATTGAAAATTTCTCGCCCTAAAATATTCATGTGCTGATGCTTGTGCTCTAGTACCATATATTCAACTAATATCTAAGTTTACATAGAAGACCTGTTTTTTTATCATTCAAGTTTTGCAAATTCAGATAGTCAGTTTAAATTTAAAATAGCAACTGGGGAGTTTATTACGAAAAATATTTAATTAGATCATTATAAATACGGTCTATAATTAGGAAGAAAGTGTTGTAAAAGTCTTTCCTTTTCGTTATAAGCAATGATTGACTAGCGAGTACCACATTCATTTGTTTGTCATGCCAGCAGTATTTCATTTTCGGTTTTCAGACTTTAATATGGTCATAATATGTTTGCATTTAATAGTATTAATTTTTGTTATTTTATAGACTTTGAATAAAGCATGGGCTCGTTGATTTGCAGTACTTCCATACATTTCTAATTTCTCAATTTTTAATGTTTAAGATGCCAATATGATGTGTTGTACAACGGGTTCCAGTCTGCATTAGGTTAAAAGTTTTCTCTTTATATATAATAAGTTTGTATTTAATAATATTTTCGGTTATTTTATGGACCTTTAATAATCCACGGAGTCGTGGATTTGCAATACTTCCATACAGTCACAGTTTCTTATTATTTGGTGTTTAAGATGTTACCATGATCAGCAACACAAGAAGTTCCAGTCCGAATTAGGTTAAATTTTCCTATTTACATACCGTTTTACTCAAAATGCTGGTAAGGTGGCTCAGCTCTGTCAAACAGATACGACACGCGCTCGTTCCTAGGATTAGGTCGGATTAGGTCGCTCTAGCACTATAGAATCTTTCTAAAAGTTTATTATATACCAAACTAGTATTAGAAGAATCTTGGCAAACAAGGCTACATAACCAAGGTAAGGGTGACAACCAAAAGAAAAACCTTATACTCTCCCATCGGTCGAGAACATGGGCGGACATCCCTTTTGAGTTTCAGATGCATGAACGAAGGGTATAACTTATTTGAGGTTGTATCGGTTTAACCTTTTTATCATTCGTCCTGGCCACAAAATCAAATATATTGAAATTTCCATTTCATTTTCTTTCATATTGCATTCCATATTACCAAACAAATTACATAAAGAAAAGGTAAAGGTCTACAAATTAATAAATGTAGTTTATTTAGGTTTAAAAGTATATTAATTATATGTACAATCACATTAAAAAATTATGGTTAATATATTATTATTATTATTATAAAATGTGATTGATTACGATGTATTATGATTAATAAATTTTAATATTATTACTTAAAAAAATGTATTGATTATGATGATATTTTTCTTGAGTAAAAGACTCAGCTTAATATATTAAAAAGGAAAAAAAGTATGTACAGAGAGGTTTGAACCTCTGAGGGGGCGATGGCCATATCTCTATCAAAAAGCTGTTACAAAAATTGCAGCTTTTACGAGGATTACTAAACTGACTGATTACAAAAATTATGGTCAATGACCAATAACAGAAATCTCTTTGACTGGACTCAAAATTAGCACAACTGCTGAGTGGAAAAAGCATGGTGACATGGAATGAGGGTCCGACCCAAAATTCTACCAATAAGCTGCTTCATCTAGAGCTGTTCTGTATTGAGGCTCCGAGATCTGGAAAATCAAAACTGAATTGTTAACCCGTGTCTGCACCCTGATGAACTGGCACTTACTTGGCCTCAACATTTGCATTGTCGTTGATTGGATCCGGGGCGCGCTCCCAAGTGACCTCCACCCCTTCTTCCACCTCCATCGGATTAGCTCCCGGGGGTAACTTGAGATACAGTAGATTTTCAAAACTCTTTGTTGGCTCATTCTGAGGTCGATTTTGTTGAGGAGAGCTCCGCTGGGTGGTTAACTCTGCCTGCTCCTCCTCTTCATGCATTTCAGTGGCTTCCTTAATAATCTCTTCCGCTCCTCTGCTCTGAGACGACGCGTCCTCCATGGATGCAGGGGCAGAGCAGTCTGGGTCCTCATCTTCCTCAGAGAAGATGATCGTAACTAAGGCCGAGATAAGCGGTATATTGAGCCGGCTTCTGAAGGTAAACCTGGCGGAGTGCAGCGAACTAGTTAATGAAGGCCCAGATTCATCTAAGGGTGGTTAGGAGGGAGGGACTAAAGCTAGAGGAGAAATTCGACGAGGCTCCGATCTTCCTCTCCCGCTCGAACCTCCTCTGAATCCCAAATTCCTCCCGCGCCTGGAAGTAGCTCTGCGATGAGGTGCCATATTCCGAAGTGGTGATAGAATGAGCGGATTATCAGAGTGAGGATTTGGGGGAAGCTCCTGAGGGCTTAAATGAACAGACCCACCTGAGAAATTCAATACCCAGCACCCGGATCCCAACCTACACTTCTTCACTTCAATTGAGTGGGCAGAGGACCCAATTCTTACCTCCCTGTCAGTTGCAGCAACTAGTTTAATCCCATGGTGAAGGCTACTTACAGATCTGAAACCCCGTCTACAGAGGGCAGAATCCCAAATTGAGCGTTCCGCTGAAGCATCGAACACTGGAACGACCGTCGTCGAGGCAGTCCGTAGGGGACTAATTTGTGACCATGGCGGCTGCCCCAGAGAGCAAGACCACCAATGGCTGCCACCACTGCTGAACCTACGCGAACCAGAGCCCCTGAGCATCAAACAAACCAGAGCGAGTGCGCTCATGAGCAGGCTTGCCATCCTGATAAACTCCCGCTGCGTGCTGTGAGCGTGTGCCTGCATTAACGATGCAGGACTTGCCTTCAAAGAGCTGCATTTAATTTCGTCCTCTCTCCAACTAACATCGCTTGTCAGCAGGCCAGTTGTTACCCTCGCGTGCCTCATGACTAACACCTAGTAAATGCTACTGATGACACCCACATCCGGGTGTTGATTATAATGATGATTATTATTAATTAATATTATTATTATTTCATATAATTGTTTTTTGTTTGTTAAGTTTTGTGTGATTTTCTAAGTTTGACTCATTGTTAGAAGAGCCTTGATTTAGAGCCATTTAATTCATAAGTCACTTGGGGATCACGTCCGACTTGAGCAGGTTGAGGAGTTCCAATTTAGGGGCATTTAATTCCCAAGTCAATCGGGCACCCCACCTGAGCACCTAAACTAACCAGATTTTTTAGCATGTCTACTTCCACATGGCACAACCACCCCATTTGAGGTTCGATCATAAATTCCCTTGGTAACGAAGCTCATGCTCTAAGTGATATGTACTAGTAAAACTTGAAATTATTAATTTTTATTGTTAATAAATTTAATAATATTATTTTTTAATAAATATTAATAATTAATTAATTTTTTATTATTCATTACTAATAATTGATTAATACTTAATTAATAATTAATAATTAATAATTATTAATAACAATATTAATTAATATATTAATATATTTTATAATTTATTTATAATATAAACCATAGTGAAAAAAAATTGATATTTATTTATGTAAATATTAATTAATAAGGAATCCCCCAATTTATATTTTTGAGTCACGTTTGTAGACTAAAAAAGGGCCATTTCAATACTTAAAAATATTGTTAAAATATAAATATAAACGGTAATTAAAATACAATATTTTAATTATTTAATAATTCATTGTCATTTACATTTATGATCAATATTAACTAATTATCATAAAAAATTTATTAATTATAAATATTCATTATTAAAAATTAATTTTATTAATCATATATTAATAATTAATATTTATGTTTATTATATAATAATAATTTACTATTATTATTATTATTTAATAATAACAAGGTAGTGGGCAGTTCTTGCCAACCATGATAGATAAAATGGTAAGGGTGATATACAAAAGAAAAAGGAAAGAAGCAAGCTTGGTCGAACAAGACAAACTCAACCTTTGATTATTTTGCCTCGGGATTCGCGCTTGATTCAAGACGTATGCGCAAATACAAACATATTTGTCGTAATTATTATTTATTATGATTTCCAAATGTTAAATTAGGTAAACGAGGAAGGCCGAAAGAGATGCAACAAAATTTTGGAGTTGTCTATAATGCGACTTTTTGGAGATTCCGGTGTCGGAATACGGCGGAAGAAATGAGGGTAAATCTTGATTTTTAGCAGTTAAAATGGTTTTTTAACTGCATATTTGGATTCAGCGCCCTGGAAAACCCCTGGGAGCCATTGATTGTGCAAAAACTAGCTATCGAACTTGGGATTACAATGAATTGCTACTAGATTTTGACCGGAAAAATCCGCCGGAAAAACTTTCAAAAAGTCGCGTTATAGACTACTGCCAAAATTTCTATTCAAAATTGTCTGTAATGGAAGACAAGAAAACTGGTGGGAAAACCGTCATAATAACAAAAGGAAAACCAGTGGGAAAACCGTTAAAATAACAAAAAGAACACGATCATATTTAAAATATAAAAATCCTCGAATATAAACAATCCAACAAGGAAATGATGTGGGATAACAAGAACTAAAAATAATGGAGGAAAACGCAGGAGTAAGCCATGGAGAAAAATGAAGTTTCCTAAATACTTTTTTGGCTTTGCCACTTGTTACGGACAACCTTCCTTTTCACCGCTGGATAAGACGATCTTCGCTCTTTCTTCTCATGGATTCACACTTAATATAATAAATTATTTCTTATTAATTAAGTTTAATAACTTTATTAATTAATAGATATATAATAATTATTTATTAATTTTAAATAAATAAATTAAAAATTTATTATTAATTAATTAGTTATTGTATAAATAATAGTTATTTAATTATTAATTCGCAGCATGTTAATTAATTTCTTATTAATTTATAAATTATAAATATTTATTAATTATTAATTACTAAATAATAAATATTGTTAATTAAATATTAAAATATAGTTGACCAATGTTGACCATTGTAGACCATGATTATCATATTGAGACAACTTTTGTCATAATGTGATGTTGGACCATGGTTGAGAAGATGACTCATTTTCATATTGAGACATTATTTGTCACAATGCAATGTTGTACCATGGTTGACCATGATTAACCATGGTTGGACACACTTGATTTTATAAAACACGGTTGACCATAGTTGAATAATATCGAACCCAAGGGACTAATATTACAAACCCGAGGTATATAAATCCTAAGATAAATATTGTAAACACTAAAATAAACATGGTTGACCATGATTGATTTTCATATTCAGACAATCCTCGTCACAATGTGACATTGGACCATGCTTGACCATCCTTGACCATGATTGATTTTCAAATCGAGAGAATTTTTGAGACAATGTGACATTGAACCATGGTTGACCATGTTTGATTCTCATATTAAGACAATATTCGTCATAACGCAACGTTTGATAATGGTTGACTGTGATTGAACTTATAAAACATGGTTGACCATGATTGATGATTATGATGATGATGACGATGGTTAACGTCCACTGAGGTCAAATGATCTGAATTGGATCCTAAACACTCTCTAAGTTTTCATAAACTCGTTCAAATTATGCCAAACAAATTCAAGTCGTAGAAAGATCAAGCTATCAGAAGGAATCCTCGTGACAGTTGCAATTATGATCAGCGCGGAGCGACGAGAACCCTCAGCCGAGTGTGCAGACTGCTAGCCGACGGTAACGCACACTGACATGAATTTGCAAAACCAGATGCTAATTCAAGAAATGGGGGTGATTTCTGATACGCGATTAGTGACAATCACGTATCGTAGGGCATCCCCCTTAGTGAAGGCAAGCCCCGAAGTGCCCGGACCTGAAAAGACTATGAAATGAGGAAAAGTAATAAATTTAGTTCCGTGGATTCCATAAAACTGACAGGATATCAGAAGGCATCGAGGCAATAAGCAATTTTGACTGAGTCCCATTCAATGCCACACACTGAGTGACACGCGTCCAATGGAAGAGAGAGAAAACTGCTTATATCGGACGGGTAAATGTCATGCTACTTA
Source organism: Pinus taeda (assembly GCA_000404065.3). Taxonomy (NCBI): domain Eukaryota; kingdom Viridiplantae; phylum Streptophyta; class Pinopsida; order Pinales; family Pinaceae; genus Pinus; species Pinus taeda. The sequence goes on from APFE031289109.1 coordinate 68,523, forward strand.
CCCACCCGATATGAATGATGACATAGGATTTGGGGGGCCCAAATCAACGGTGGAAGCACGTCTCGATAAATGACTGGATTTGACAGGTTGTAAAGCAAGATTACATGGGATTTGAAGTCCGACATGGACAATGAGTTGGTAGAGGATTCATGTTTCACGGGCAATCTTGGAGCAGATAGAAATAACGACCGTTCAAACAATTTCAAGAGAGTTGACACTCAATTCATTATGAGACGGGTGGCCACCTCCCTATGAAGTGTTACATAGTGATGATGATGCAAAACAGATGAATTCAAACAGACGGAGAGGTAGGATAACTATAGTGCCGGGAAACGGAAACGAACAGTCAGAAAGAAGATTGGCTGTAAAGCCACAAACTCTCAGAAACAAAGGAGGCAGTGAGTTAGTCAAGGCGGAAATCCAAGAGGCAAAGAATAGAGAGAAGAACTTGAGCGGACCTGAAGGCAGCATCGAGCCAGACAAAGTCAGAGAGAGTATGTGTACTCTAGAGAGGGCTTGAGAGGTTCAAGCAAACTCCTCTATACTTACCTGTCTTGTATGAGAATCAGATGACGCTCATACTACTGTGACCAATAGAGGTTGAGTTTCAGTAAGGAGAGTTCATGTACTCCAGAGACTTGGGGCATCGAAGTCCAGTCCTACTAATTTATATCTGTTTAGTGAGACACAAATTGATCTCACTGCTGTAAAAAATCTTCTATGAAAACATAATAGAGAGGCCACCACTGAAGGCTAGACTAGGAGACGTAGCCTAGGATCATTGGGTGAACTCCTTATTAAACTTGTTGTGTTTACATGTTTTACTATTATGTTTTCACTAATTTCTTTAGTGTCTATGTATTTCACAATCTTATCTATATGTTCCATAAAGTAACATAGACACCTCCATGCACATGAGTCTGTAATAGGCCTTCAATTCTTTGCCCTGGATAAATTCCAAATCAAGTGGTATCAAAGCTCAAGTTTACTAAGGTTAGACAAGCTTGTGCTGGATTTTGTTGTTGAATGCTAACTAGGTTAAGGCTTAAACTAGGAGAATGAGAGTTGGTTGAAACTAACCCTGAAATTAGAAGAGTCTATTCTAAGAGGAAAATGTCAGAAGAAACTCCCTTGGAATTAGACCCTCAGTTCATGGATAGTTTCATGACCATGAGAGCCATGGTAGAGGAAATGTATAGAGAATTTAAGAAAGGTAGAAAGGAAAATTCATCAAAATCCAAACAAGATAAAGGAGCAGAAGAATCATTCCTCCATGACTGCTCTAAAGGCAAAGGGCAAGAAGAAAAACTTCCCACACCTCTAGTAGGCTTGAAAATAAAAAGAAGACATCTTTGATTAAATTAGATGTTAAATTTTATTTACCAATATATGATGGAGAGTTGAATGTAGAGAAGTTGGATAATTGGATTAGACAGATTGAGGTTTATTGCAGAGTGCAGAGCATTGATTCAGACAGTAGTAAGATTCAGCTGGCCAGCCTACGCCTCGGAGGCACTGCCTTGGTATGATGGTAAGATTCTTTCTGTCTGGAGTGAATTTGTTTCTTCAATTAAAAAAAGTCTCTATCCAATAGCTTATATGCAACAAACCATGATGAGTTGGCAAACTCTTCGACAATTAAAAGGGAAAAGTGTACAAAGTTACACTCAAGAATTTAGGAAAAGAGCTTCAATTCTAGGAATTTCTTTAGAATCACTTGAAACTCTGCTAAAGTATATAGGTGGTCTACGCAACTACTTAATACACACAATTCTCATGTTTAATCCCACTAGCATAGATGAGGTATCTGTTCAAGCTACATATCTAGAGGCTAGAGGCAAGAATGTGAACCCAAAAGTTGGGGGATCATCCAAACCCACAGCAAGTACGAACAAGGAAAAGAGAAAACAAAAACGCAAAGAGAGGAAGGCCAATACTGTACAAAAGACCAAATCTTCATGCACTCACTGTAAAAAGGATGGCAATGATGATGAACACTACTGGATTCTGCGTCCAGAGCTAAAACCCAAGAAGGACGAGGGCAAGAAGAAGAAGACTGCTACAACTATTCGAAAGGATTTGGGGTCAGACTCAGGAGATGAGACAACAATTGCAGCCATATGCATAAAATGTAAAAATTATGAAGCACCTAGTACTAATTCTGCACAATCTACTAATAATGAAGAAAATTAGAAAACAATACATGAGCTTTTTCATATTAGAGTTGTTTCCAAGCATCGAAAGATTGATACTTTGTTTGATAGTGGCTCACAAGTAAATTTAATTTCTGAAGGAACTATAAAGAATTTTGGATTATTAACCACACCTCATAAAAAGACATATCCATTAGGTTGGTTATGTGATAGAGGACAACTACAAGTGACTAGATAATGTAAACTTAGGTTTTCTTTTGGGTGAGGATTTGTAGATGAGATTGAGTTAGATATAGTTCCTTTAGATATATGTGGAATTGTTTTAGGAAGTCCTTACTTGTATGATATAAAAATTATTTCCTATAGAACTGAAAAAAATATCAACTCGTTAAAGATGGAATCAAATATATTGTAAGAGCTCACAAACTCAAGAATAATTATACTCTCATAAACTCAGGTTAGATGAAAAGAATTGTAAATTCATGCAAACAATTTCTACTGATGGTTGTAAAGGAAAAGAAACCTGATAAAACCAATGTATTTGAGGGTTGTAATGCTAAACAACAAGCTGATTTAGAAGAATTTGTTTCAAAATATGATATACTATTTCAAGAACTTAAAGGTCTACCACCCAAAAAGGAAATAGTGCATGATATTAATTTGAAGCAAGATGCTCCATTGCCTAACATCGGAATGTACAGGTTGTCCGCTTTAGAGAATGGAGAAATCAAGAAGCAGGTACGGGAGCTGCTCGAGAAGGGGTTTGTCAAACCTAGCACATCACCATGTGGGTCTCCAATTGTCTTGGTGAGAAAGAAAGATGGCTCATGGAGAATGTGCATTGATTATTGAGCATTAAATAAGATAATGATCAAAAATTGTTTTCCCCTTCCTCACATAGATGATCTATTGGATCAATTAAAGGAAGTTGTTTATTTTTCCAAGTTGTACTTGCATAGTGGTTATCATCAAGTCAGAGTTGCAGAGCAAGATGCATGGAAGATGAATTTCAAAACAAAGCAGGGACTGTAGCGGTTGGTTATGCCATTTGGCTTAACTAATGCTCCTGCTACTTTCATGAGAATAATGAATGATGTACTAAGACCTTTTATTGATGATTTTGTCATTATATATTTGGATGACATTCTTATATTTAGTAAAACATGGGAAGAGCATTTAAAGCATGTCAAGCAGACTCTAGATGTTTTGAAGAAAGAGAATCTTTATGTTAAGCTCTCAAAATGTGAATTTGGCAAAACATCTTTGAATTATTTTGGTCATATTGTAGGCGGTAGTGAATTGAAGATAGATCCCTCTAAGGTTGTAGTTATTATAAACTGGCCTAAATCCAAATCTGCTACAAAAGTTAGAAGCTTCTTATGAGCAACACAGTATTGGAGAAAGTTTATTTCTAACTTTTCCTTGATTGTAGCTCCCTTACATGCTTTAACAAGATTAAACAAGGAGTTTTAGTGGGGAGGAAAATAGTAGAAAGCCTTCGACACCTTAAAAGAAAAGATTAGTACAAGACCAATACTAGCACTGCCCAATCTTGAAAGGTCATTTAAGATTGAAACGGATGCCAGTGACTATGCCATGGGAGCAGTGTTTGCAGCACGGTAAACCCATATGTTATCATTTTGAAACATTTAATTATGCAATAGTTAATTATCCCACATATGATAAAGAATTGTATGCATTAGTACAAAGTGTGAAAAAGTGGAAACATTATTTAATGGGAAAAGAGACAGTTATACACACTGATCATCAACCACTTCAATATTTGCACTCACAAACTAAGTTACAACAATCAAGACATTATAGGTGGATGGGTTTTCTACAACAGTTTCATCTTGTCATCAGATATTAAAAGGGCATACACAATAAAGTTACAGATATGTTGTCTAGACCAGTCACAAATGCATCCACTATACCTAAGCATAATTCAGTATTGCATGAAAGATACATTGAATAGTATGCTCAAGATATGGATTTGAAAGATGTATATGCAACTTTAAGTCATGGAAAACAAGTAGAAGAATTCGATTATCATGTTAAGGACCAAGTCTTGTATAATTTGGGAAAGTTATGCATTCCTAAAATAGAAAGAGTTAAGATAAATTGAGAAGCACACACTTTCCTAATATCATGTCACTTTGGTGTAAGTGAAACAGTTGCAGAGCTACAAAGATTTTGTTATTGGCCAAAAATGAACGAAACAATTTCTAGATATGTAAGAGGGTGTACCATGTGTGCTAAAACCAAGCCCAGTAATAGAAAAATAGGCTTGTACACTCCACTACCAGTCCCTTCTCATCCTTGGGAAAGTGTTTCCATGGACTTTGTTGGGTGACTACCTAAATCTAGAAAAGGTCATGACTATTTATATGTTTTTGTACATAGGTTCAACAAAATGTGTATTTTACTACCCTGTAACAAATAGATTACAGCTACACAAATGGAAAAGTTGTTCTTTTAGCATGTATGGACTCATTTTGAATTACCCACATCCATTATATCTAATCGAGATACACTATTTGTTGGGAAATTTTGTTCAATTCTATGGGAATTGATGGACACCAGGCTGAAGAAGAGCACAACCTTTCATCCGCAAACAGATGGCCAAACAGAAGTAGTCAATAGGACAATGATCCAATTACTCAGAGGCTATTGCAGCAAGCATCCAAAGCTTTGGGATGAACATTTATGCTATGTGCAACATGCTTACAACCGAGCTAAACATTCTTCTACACAAAGATCTCCTTTTCAAACCTGTTTTGGTTTCACACCAAGGTCTCCCTTGGTTTTTGTCTTTGGTAAAGACATAGCGGTTGATGGACATAGTGATGTGGATAAGGAAACCAAGTTCATCGAACAAATCGAAGAGATTCAGTAGGCAGTACAGGAATAGCTGGAAAAGAGCGAAGCCAAGTACAAGGCAAGGCATGACAAGCATCGGATTGAGCATAGTTTCCAAGATGGTGATCAAGTCTGGCTATATATCAGAAAAGACAAAATGCAAGGTGAAGGTAAGAAGCTAAAGCCAATAAGGTATGGACCTTTCAAGATACTTGAGAAAATTCGCGAGAATGCTTTTCGCCTTGATTTACCAGCTTACATGCACATCTACATAGTTGTTAATGCAGTCAGCTTGCGATTATTTGAACTTTCATTAATTGAAGATCCCGAAGAGCAGAGTCAATTGCCTTCTATTGATGATCTGTTGCCTAAATATCTTAATGAATTGGAGGAAGATACAGTTCTGGACAGGAAGGTGAGAACTACGCATAGAGGGGATGTTGAGTACCTCAGGATTGGACTCAAAGGTTCAAATCCAAGTAGTGCGAAATGGATAGAAATTAGGAAAAGAATTTGTACCCTCACTTGATTGATGCTTGAAAACTAACTTTTGGTGGTCCAAAAGCTTTTTCAGTGGGAAGGTCATGATTTGAATTGGATCCTAAACACTCTCTAAGTTTTCATAAACTCGTTCAAATTATGCCAAACAGATTCAAGTCTTAGAAAGATGAAGCTATCATAAGGAATGCTCATGACAGTTGCAATTGTGATTAGTGCGGAGCAATGAGGACCCTCGGTCGAGTGCCCAAACCATTGGCCCTTGGTAACGCGCGCTGGCATGAATTGGCAAAACCAGAGGCTAATTCAAGAAAGAGGGTGGTTTCTGATATGTGATTAGTGCTAAAGTGCTAATCGCGTATCACAGGGCATCCCCCTTAGTGAAGGAAAGCCCCGAAGCACCCGAACCCGAAAAGACTATGAAATGTGGAAAAGTAATAAATTCAATTTTGTGGATTCCACAAAAATGGCAGGATATCAGAAGGCCTCGAGGCGATAAGCAGTTTTGACCGAGTCTCAACCGAGTCCCACCTGATGCCACACACTAAGTGACATGCGTCTGGTGGAAGAGAGAGAAAACTACTCACATTGGATGATTAAACTTCATGCTACTTACCAAACCGATATCAATGACGACTGTAGGATCTGGGGCCCTAGATCAACAACGGAGGCATGTCCTAATAAACGACCAGATTTGACAGGTTATAAAGTAAGATTACATGGGATTTGAAATTCGACGTGGTCGATGAGTTGACAGAAGATTTGTATTTTGCAGGCAATCTGGGAGCAAACGAAAATAACAATTTTTCAAACAATTTCAAGAGAACTGACACTTAGTTCATTATGAAATAGGTGGCCACCTCCCTATGAAGTGTTACACAGTGATGATGATGCAGAACAAAGGAATTCAAACGGATAAAGGGGCAGGAGAGCCAGAGCGCTAGGAAACAGAAATGAACAGTAAAAAAGTAGATTGGCTTTAAAGCCATGAACTGACAAAAACAAAGGAGGCAATGAGTTATTCAAGGTAGAAAGCTAAGAAGTAGAGAAGAGAGAGAAGAATCTGAGCTAACCTCAAGGGATCATCGAGCCAAACAGAGTCAAAGAGTGTTTGTGTACTCCAAAGATGGCTTGAGAGGTTCAAGCAAACTCCTTTGTACTTACCTGTTATGTATGACTATCAGATTGGGCTCATACTACTGTGACCAATAGAGGTCGAGTTTTAGTAAGGAGAGTCTGTGTACTCAAGATATTTGGGGGATCCAAGTCCCGTCCTACTAATTTATAGTTTTTGAGTGAGACTCAAATTGAGCTCATCGTTGTAAAAACTTTGCTTTGGAAACATAATAGAGAGGCCACCACTGAATACTGGACCAGGAGACGTAGCTCAGGAGAATTGGGTGAACTCCTTATTAAACTTGTTGTGTTTACATGTTTTACTGTTATGTTTTCACTAACTACTTCAGTGTCTATGTATTTCGCAATCTTATAGATCCGTTGCATAAACTAACATAGGGACTTCCATGCACATGAGTGTCCAATACCTTTAATTCTTTGTCCTGGATAAATTCCAGATCACCAAACTTTGGTCTATTAGACCTAAAGAAACGAATTATTTAGTTTGATTTAAGATTTTATTCCTATGCTAAAAAAGCATGGAGAGAGGCCTCCCGATCTCACGATAATTTTGACATCGTAAAAGGCTAGGAATGTCAGTGTTGCAACAAAGATTATGAAACTAAGATCTAATGTGGTTGTACATAGGGCACACTAAGAGGAAGTTATTTTCATCCTCAATGTTCATATTCTCATAGATATTGCAAATCCTTTCCATCCATGGTGTTTTAGGAACTACCCAACGACCCGTTTCATTATGGATGTCATGAGAGTTAGTTCTAATCTTGGCTATATTAATTTTCTTCTTTGAGCTAGTTAAAACAGAGAGACACTTTTGATCTTCTAGGTTGGGGTTGATGACCTCCTTATAATATCTTAATTTTATTTTAGATGCTAAATCTTTCTCACACCACATTCTTTCTTTGAACTTAGAAGTAACAATATTTTTAATGATATTAATGTTTTGCAATGCAACATTCTCGTCAATCTCCCAATGGTTTAACCAGGCCCTCGTGTCTTTATACCAACCTTGTTCGAGCCTTAGGTTGTTTTGGTTGGAATTTAAAGCTAGCTTAGGAAGTCTATGGTTTCCTATGTTATTGAGTTTGTGCTTGTACAATAGAAGCCCAGTCATAGCTAGGCTCTCGATAGGGGAAAGACCCTCTTCTATAAGGAGAATAGAATAGGTTGTATTGCTTTTAATTTTCAGGTTATACGTTATAAAATGCTTTTGTATTTGCTCAATGTTTCTCTAGGATTCTCTAGAGATGCTGCAACCCCAAACCTCACATCCATATAAGATAATAAGAGTGACTAAAGTTTGAAAGAGGAACTTCTTTCTATCCCACATTACAAGATTTTTCATTTTACAATTATTCTCAAGACAAAAATAAGCTTTCCACCCCCCATTAATCCTTTTCTTAATGCTATAGTTCCAGTTGAGCTTGTGATGAATATTAATTCCTAGGTACTTGTAAGACTTCCTCCAAGTTAGTATTGTCATACATAAAATTAAGGTAAGTGTCCTTCTCGAATTTGATAATCATAACTTTTGTTTTGTCAGTGTTAACAACCATACCCATGGTAGAGTAGAAATCCTTAAGAAGTCTAAGTTGCTTATCAAGATCAAATGGGCACCTTGCGAGAAGAACAATATCTTCAACATAGAGAAGAAGGGTGATGACTATGCCAGCTAAGATCACGCCAACACATCTTGCTTCCTCTAAACAAACTTCTAGCTTGTTGTTGTAAATGGCAAATAGGGTAGGGGAGAGGGGGCAACCTTGTTTAACTCTGATATTACACTTAATATCTTTCGACCACCCCTTATTTCTCTTTAACTTAGCAATTACATTCTCGTATAACCTTATAGTAGCAACTCCCAACTCAAAAGGAACCTTTATCTCTTCTAATCTATTCCATAGGTTGCTTCTAGGAACCTTGTCGAAAGCCTTTCTAAAGTCCACAAAGAAACAAAAGAGATTGGATTTATCATTGCGACATTCCTCCACAATGATCCTAAGCATAACGAGGTGGTCTATTGTTGAGTGTTTCCTTCTAAAATTTGCTTCGCCTTTAGCCCGCTTACCTTCAGTTTCAAGCCATATACTCAAATTCTTTTCCAAAATAATACCATATAACTTGGCTAAGAGAGGGCTTATCATAATTGTTCGATAATTAGAGGGGTTATTTGTATCCCCACTTTTAAAAATAGGGATAATGAGGCTCTGAGTCCATGGTTTAGGGAACCCTTTCTTGATCGCTTGATTGAAAAGCTTGTGGATGTGCAGGATGAGGACAAGACCTCTGATTTTTAAGATTTCCACCTCGTAACCTTCAATGTCCTTAGCTTTCCCATTTGTCAAGCATTTAACCCCAAAATTAATGTCCTCTAATGAGAAAACTTATTTTGTTGTGACCAGGGTTTCAAAGTTATCCATAACATCTAGAGATTCATAAAGCTTTTTAAGATAATAACTCTAGTCATGTAAAGCAATTTTATTATTATCTTTATTTTTCCTAGTTAGAATCTGCCTCCATAATTTCTTAGGAGCTACCTTAGAGAGGTGTAAGAGATTATCTTGTCTTTTACGAATATACTTCATTTTTCTCCTTTTAGTTAGGGCTTTGTATATTTTTATCTTGCCAATTTTAAGAGATTCATCAAAAGCTTCTTTAATTTCTCTCCTTGCACTTTTACAATCTTTGTCATACCATGGGTTGATTTTTCTTTTTCTTTTATTACTTGAAACTTCAATTGAGAACTTGTTAATAGAATATGAGAGGGTTTTAGTAAAATTATGATAGAGGTCTTCTATGTTGTCTATACTAGATAAAGGAAGCAAATTAGTTTTTAATTCATTTATAAACCCAAGAGATAAACCCTAGGGATTAATACTAAATACCCAAGGGATTATAAACCTAAGGGAATAGTATTAAACCCTAGGAATATGAACCCTTAGATTAATAAACACAAGGGATTGATATTATAAACCAGTTGTAGTGCAAATTCAACCCCATTTTTTATTTAGTTAATTCAAATAATGGGAATCCTTTCCCTAAATTTTTGGCTAAATCACTTTCTTAATATTCTCTTTTAATTAAGTGTCCTACAATTTTGCTAAATTTTCATTTTCGTTAAATTTCTATTTGAATACTTCATTGAGTTTGATTTTTCACTAAATTTCCATTGGTACTTGCTTCATCTCATTTGGTTACCCGATTTGCAAATGGTGCTCATCCAAAGATTGATCATTTTTACTGCTTGAGTTAAAAAGATACAAAAATTATATTATTTTTTAATTTTTTAAATAAATTAGTAATTAATTGTAAATATTATTTCATAGTTAATTTTTTACTAATTAATTCGATTTTCACTAACGACCCTACAAATTCACCACAGCCAGATTGTAAAACAATTAAAATTACATGTTTTCAGGACACAATAATTTATTCCAATGCTCAATTTAAAAAAAAAATACAAGACCTGAAATCTCAAAATTGTAAAGTGATTGTAGTTCATTTTTTTCGATTTTTTATTACAAGTGGTTGTAGTTTATAATGGATGAGTCCCACTACAAGTGAGCCCCACTTCACATAACCTCCTCTCTTACTCTTTTACCAAAATAGCGATAAAAAACCTCTGATATAAAAGTCTCGATAAAAAATCCCAATATAAAAAATATTGATAGAAAATATCCAATAATATAATCCTGATAAAATAAAATCCTAATATTTTAAAAAGTTCAAATATATAAAAAAAAAAATCGATAACAAAAATCTCGATATAAATTGGACATCGAAATTTTCTTTTGGTGTCAAAATGTTCATATTTAAAATCATCGATATCGATCAATCTACAATATCCTATATTATAGGAAGGATCCACGACAGGGCCTTTTATTTTAATGAAGGTGTCTATTTCAAAGCCTTTCCTATCCTCCATTTAAAATCCTCCACCTCATCCTCCATTTAAAAGCCTCCGTGTCCTCCATTTAATTTTTGATCTATTTATGAATCCAAAGATGCTATAATGTTTTTTAAAGTGATTTTTTTAATTTAAAATGTTTTAAATGTAACTTTAATATATTTAATTATAATTTTAATTAATTTTTAATTTATTTAAAATTTTAATTAAAATGGTTTTTAATGGTATATAAATTAATTTATTTTTCTAATTGTAATTAAATTAATATTGATTAAGTTAAAAACTTTAGGTGGACACCCTACTCGGTTTCACCTAGTGGGCGGGTAGATGGTTCCACCAATACTGTTGTATTTTTTTGATGTGATAATAGAAAATGCGAGTACCACCTTTGCCTAAAAAAAAATAAATTAATATTGATTAAGCAATAATTGTTAATTTAATTTAAGATTATATTTTAATTGAAATTTCTTATTTATGTCCCATACATCAATTTTTCCAGAATTCTCGCGATTTTGACACTTCAATTTTGGAAGCTCATAAGTTGATATTTACTTGGTCAAATAAGGCCCAAGATGGCTCGTTAGATAAACAAATTCATCGAAAATATTTTTGAAGTGGTTGCATGACTAGATTCGGTCACGAAATGAGTCTAAAAATTTTCAGAAAATTAATCTCCGAATTTGTAACTAAAACTAATTTTCTAAGTCTAATTTTTTTACATTTTCATTTGCTCATAGCTTATGTTGAGTGCGTATCCATTCAGCTATGTTCTCTTTGACCAATAATATATTTAGAAGCATCAATGGAAAGCACACATTTTCTTTTATTTATTTATTTAATTTATTTTTTATTACAGATGTTTTGTTTTGGAGATTTGACCTTTTTTATTTTTATTTTCATTTTAATTTAACTTTGATTGGTTTTTGGTAGGATAAAAGATGAGGAGACGAGGAAGAAAATATTTTAATCAATGAACTTGGTCTAGTAAGAGAAGAAAAAGAATTCTCACCAATGAAAGTTGTTGGAGAAGATTTGTTTTTCAACAACTCTCGTATTTGGAATTCATTTTTGTAATTATAAATAGAGGTTTGTACTGTGGATAAGGGGCTTCTATTATCTACAATTCTAGAATTATTAAAGCACTATTGTAATAGGGGTTTCATGTTGTAGGTATAAGGGATCAATCTCACGTCTATGAATTATTGGGATTTGTCCCTTTTCATTCTGAATTGTGTATGACAGGCAAAGCTTACACTATTGAAGACATTTCCTTTAGCAACAAAGTTTGTGCTTTGGAGGAGAATGTAGGGGACGTATTTAAAGAACATAGTTGGACAACAAGTTTAAATAAATTTGTATTAAAAATATTATTATTTTTAATGTGAATTTCATTCTAGATAGTGAAAATTATGTTAATTAAATTTATATTTTGCATTACTGTCAATATGAATACTTGTCTTACATATTAGCTATCTAATATCTTTGCCTCACGAATCTATTGTCAATTGTATATTTTTCTCTAATATATTAAAACAAGATTTTTAACTATTTACTTAGAATTTTTTCATCTAATTTTGATTTAATTTCCATTGGCATTATGTGAACTACTTCCTGATGTTATTGTTTCATCAATCATTGTTAATATATATCTAAACAACATATCTGGTAATTATAATATTAGTTAATTGGACTATTTCATTAGTCATATATTTCATTAGTTTGTATTCGAGTGTTCATCGTATTTCATGTCTTATACTCTACTTTATATCTTTTTTCATTTCAGAGGAGGAACTTATTATTGATTGTCAAAAGAAAGAATTGAAGAAAGAGGAGAACAATAACACTGGAGAAACAAATGCTAAAAGAGAGAAAGAGAAGAGAACTTGTCTAGTGATAACCTTAAAGACAATATCATGCATGAGATAGACACGTAGAGATTGATGATCAGTCTTTAGAGGAGGTGAATTCACTTACAACACCTAGGCAACACAGTGATAATGTTTTGAAGTGTTGAAATAGTATTTCATGTAAATTGTAGTCTTACTAATATTAAGTTGGAAAATGGTATTGGAATACTTGACATTTCATACAGTATAATTTATGTGGTTGAAATTATTTAATTTTTCACTTGATATCATTTAGTGTTATAATTGAGATAAGTAACTTTCTATTTTCATATTAGATGAACGTGCACATTGTGTGGCATTTTTTTAATTTTGTCGTAGACTCATATTAATTAATTTATTTGGATTGATAATGAACACATAAAATCAATCTAAAACTACTAAATTAGGATTTTGAAGTGATTAATGATGAACATAAATAAAATGAATATACGACTAAATTAGTTGCTTATAATGATTATTGATGAAAGTAAAAGAAATGAATATAAACTGCTAAATTAGTAATTTATATAATGAATGTGAAGCTACAAGAAAAATATAAATGTCTACTACAAATGATAAATTTGTGATTACAAATGATGACTAAATTTTGCATATATATCACTATTAGCAACTAATTTACATTATCTTATAACACGACCAACATTTTGGTTATAACTTTTTGGCCATTAATTGGTTTTTTCGGGTGACCATATAGTAATATATTTTGTTGTATATTTAGTCATTAATTGTGGCAATTGATGAAAAAATCAATGACTAAATTAATGATCAAATTAATAACTAAATATACTACTAAACAATAAAATGAGACAACCAATTAGTGACTAAGCTAAAAACCACTAAAAGTTGGTCGCATTATAAGATACCGTAAATTAGCTACTACTAGTCGACGATTGAAAAATGGTTGTTTATATACAAAATTTAGTATTTTTTTAGTAACTAATTAGTCATTTTATACTAGTAAATTAATTACATTGAAGGTGTCTCTCTATGGGGTTGAGTTGGGCAGACATTGTTCATCCGAGCCAATAAGTTCCTTCCATTTTTGTCTTCCTCATTCACACCATTTTTGACCATGTGGCATTCTAAATAGTGCAATATGTCAATTTCACCACCAATAGATCTTGGCACTCTAAACAATGCAAACTATCAACATAGTGACAACAACTTTGACCTAGTTAATCCAAGGCTTCCCAAGAATGCCCACAAAAGGAAGTCAGGAAGGAGCCTCACACACGAGATCTAAAGAGATAGCTTATCATTTAAATCCACACTCACTCGTATAATCCTTCGAGGCATGATTCTCTGATATTATTGCAAAGTATCCAAAAAAGTGGTACAAGGCCCTCCAAAAGCCATCGAAACCCCAAAGTAGCCATATCTACTTTCAACTCCCCAAGAGACTTCAAGACCATAACAACCAGGGAAAATTTTAAGAACCCCCCCTAAATTTACATGTATAATAAATGGGCGAATCTCCATGGAATATAGGAAAAATGGAAGGCGATTTTATCAATAATATGATATTTATATATAATTTTTTGACAAATCTCTCACCAAGCATGGCGAATATTTTAGTCAATTATAAAATCTTGTGTTTATTGAATACACAAATAAAATCATTGCATTTCTTTAAAATATCTTTTGAAATCTAAATTACCGAAATTACATATCGATAATCTAGTGGGTGTAAGATAAAATTCACCCTTGCCATTCACAGAAAGCATGAGAAAAAACCTAATACTATATATAAAACCAAGAAAAATTCAAATTCATCACTT
>APFE031289109.1:82878-122845 GCA_000404065.3 Pinus taeda
TATTTTTATTAATTTACCATACCTCTTTTATAAATATGGTATTTGGGCCTTTGGCCCATATGATTCGCTTAAATAAAACCTATTCTTGAAAATGGGCGAATGGAAGGTTGTACCTCCTAATTTCAAGGGATAAATTTACCTTTTTTACCCTCTCCCTTAAAATAAGGTGAGCTATTTGAGGTGATTTGTAAAAATGTACTATGATACAAAATATTCGCCCACTAAAAATTTAAAACCCCCTAATTTCGCCAAAGGGCGAACATTCACCCCTAAAATCACCCCTAATAACAACTACCAAATGTGTAAATGACAACTTTAATGCCATTGGAATGCGCATTCCTAACCAAATCAAAGTAATCCTCGACCTCCCCTTTGGTTCAAGGGTGTTATCACTCAGGTTGTTCGCAAAAGTTGTGAGAAAGGGAATACGGCCGAGGTAACCACAAACCAGTCTTTTAGACACAGATTCTAGCCAATCTGCATCCGGAGAGGGCCCTCTCTTTATGATTTAACTTTTTTTTGAAAGGTATTAGGTTAGTTGTGAAGTTCAAGGGTTTTGTTTGATTTTTGGATGGTGAGACTCAATAGAACTGAGGTGTGAATCTGAGAAATTCAGTCCATTGGGAAAATGGAGTCAACGAGGAGGGCTTTCTGGATTTAGTTTCTTAGAAGAGGATGGTTTCACAGAGCAAGGTAGTCAAACAAGGAGCAAACATAGATTTGTATTGGATGGGTTGGGCTTAAAATGGTTGAAGGGTAGTTAAGAATCCTTAAACATATTTAACATAGGAAAATGGATGGTCATTACTAAGGAGCAGTTAAGAATTCCTTAGCAAATAGTTAATATGATAGAATTAGGAAACAGGAGCAATTAAGAGTTACACTGTTTATTCGAATCGTGAAGAAAACACAGAGAATGATAATGAATGAAACACAAGCGCAGTCAAGAAAATTCTAGATTAATCTTTATCATTACCATTTAGATTGTAAAACACAAGTGATATAATGAAACTAGAAAAATTACAAAAAAAAGAAGATATAGAGGACTTAGTGGTCCACTGGTTGATTCAAGAATTCTATGACAAGTCCATCTGCTTCAATTCTACATCTAGTGAGTCCAGCAACAGTTAATTCCAAAAGCTTTTATATTCCAAAATTTTAGTATTACAAAAAAGTCTAAGAATGCCTCACCAGACCCAAATACTTCGAATGGGGGGGGGGGGGGGGGGGGGGGGTATTTATACAAAATATCTCAAGGAGATAATATCTAGTGATGATTCATCATTTTTTACAAAAGATAGAGAAGAATAGTCTCAAAAACAGGGTAAACATAATTGATGCGGTGCTGGCTGCTCCATCCTATCAGATGGGCTGGAGGTAGACTTTGTAAGTCAGTCTACAACTGCCTTCCACTGATACTTGGTGTTGTCTGCTCCCTTTTGGTCGAATATTTGAATTCTAATTTGATACACTTTTATCTATCTGACCCTCGTTCGTTTCTGTTCTCCGCATTATGGTAGATGGCCCAAATTTTACTATACCAAATATCCCAAAGATAAAGTTTACAGAATTTCTAACATACTTTGCAACAACTCTAGCTCTGGTAGTTTATGTCTTTGTAGCTTTCTGAAAGTTTCATCAATCTCTGTGTACCTAAATAAATTAGGTGGGATAGTGAATAGATGTTTCACCTCATGCTCAATGTAAAATAAATTCTCCAAATTGTCGTAAAGGGTTTGGCCAGATGGAAGTGCCTTCTCTCCTAAAGTGCTTGCTAATGAAGTAATTTGATCAGTAGCATATTTATTCAATTTATGTGTATAGTTTATGTGTTTCATCAGGCAGTCATTACTTCCCAAAAGACTTGGCAAACCTTTTTTATGCAAAACAATGAATTTTTTTGTGAAAGAGTTGATCTCCACCTGCATGTCCTGGCATCTCCTTTCCAAATTTTGCATCATAGTTCTCTTGGTTAGAAATATCTTAATTTCCAGAATGATGATGTTGGACCACAGAATACCCTTGATTTCGGCCAGAGGTTTATCCAGAGAAAGAACGTTTTCTAAAGCTCTCACCTTGTTCTCTAATGCTTTAACCTTTCTTATTTTCTCTACCACACTTATCTTGCATTTGTCATAGATATTTTCTACTTTTGCCAATTGTTCCTTGACCAATTTCAATTCTGATACTTGGAGTTTTAATTCCTCCATGGCTTTTATCAATTCCTCTGTGGTCACACTACTACTGCTGCTTGGTGTTGTTGTTGTTGTTGTACCTATGATTATTTCTATTGTGGTTGCTGGAACAGTGGGAGGCAATGCTGTTACAAGTGTGGAGGGGGCAGTAGTGACTGCAGGGATTACTTCAGGTGGTTGGGAGTTTGACTTCCCCCTGCTTTTCTTTTAGCACTATCTCCAATGCCTGCTCTGTATTGGTTAACCTCTCATTAAGCTTCATGATAAAGTCCATCATTTCCTCTTCTGACTTCAGTTGTACAACCTCCGCTGTCTGTGGATGCATGGAAGGAGGGAGTTTGAGTTGCTTCCTATAGGCAGCAATATCTTCCTCTTTCTTCTTCATTAATGACTTTATGCCCTTAGCATCTTTGGGATCATGTCCCAGTTCAATGATAATATCCTCCAAATATTTTATCCTATTGTCCTTAGCAAGAGAAGAGGCTTTCTCCAAATCTAGTTGAGCAAAGGTGTTCTCCAAGGAGTTTTGCAATTTATGAGCTAACATAGCTTTATTAGCTAGTGTGGAGTATACCATCTCTCCAGTCTGTTTATGCAGCTCAATCTGGTCCATGGAATGAATATCCTTGGCTATGACCTCTAGATTTGTCCTGATGTAATTAGCTGCTAATTTTGGTTACTGCACCTTAGGCTTAAAATAACCCATGATCATTTTTCCCTCCTTAATGTCATAGGCAGACATTAACCTTTGTTAGTTTGTGGGGGGCATCTTAAGATACTGGTTGTAAATTTGCAGCCTTAGTGGGTCGTTTCTAGCATTTATCTCCGTGAATGTCCTTTTGATGTCAGAGGTTTGCTTGTTTTGTGGCCCAGTGGATGAAACTTCCACACTGTGTTGCCTTTTTAGCTCTTGCCTGTGTGAGCTAGTTGATGTTTCCACCACTGTGGATGTCTGTTGACTGGATATCTTTTCCCCTCTTAGACTTTTTGTTGTTTCTTCAAATATTTCTTCTTTTGACATATGATTGAGTCTTTTCCTTTTTTGCCCTGGTTGTTCTGCAGGCCCACTGATCGGTGTGGTGTTTTCCCTATCTCTCTTCTTACCTCTTTCCTCATTTAGAGGAGTCTTTACTGCAAGGATCTCTTCTACTTTGGTTGGGACTAGAGGTATTTGCCCCTGCTGATCAGTCATTGATCGCTGCTCTGTGTCTACCACTTCCTTGCCCTTAGAAGATGCTATAACTAGTGTGCTCGTTTCTTATACAGGCTACGGAGAAGTTCCAGTAGAAGATGTACCAACTCCTATTTGTTGAGGTAGCTTGAAAGATACCTGTCCAAAAGAGTCCAGGTCAAGGGTTTTATCAAGGTTTTTCATAGCTTTTTCCATTTTTTCTTTCTCACTAATTTCTTCTATTAATGTACTGTCTACCCACTCATCATGATTAGCAAACTGTTCAATTTCAGGGATCCTATGATGTACATAAACTGACAGCCTGTTTCTTAATTTTCTGTCACTTATAAAGCTATTTGGGTCATATGGCACCCACCAAAAACTCTTCTTCAATTTAAGTTGTTCCCCTAATATCTTCTCAGCATCTTCGCATGCCTCCCTCTTATGGATGACAAAACGGCCTAACTGGTTTTTTGTTCTTAGTTGAGCCTTTTTCTTCACACTACAAAAGTGGGTTAAATCTACATTGATAAGCTACCTGAAATACTCCAGTGCAAATAGTCTCATAGGAACATATTTGGGCAGCTTGAAAGAGCACAGTTCACAACCATATATTCTGATTTCAATGTGATTTTGGTACAAGTACCAGTCACCTATCTTGTACAGTCTAGAAAGCTGTAAAATCTTCTTTATATCACTAGAGAGCCTAGGAGGAGGAGCTCCTATCAATAGAGTGGCAGCTGGATGTACAAAAAATTCAATGAATTCATAATAGATATAAGGGGATTCACATACATTGTGGAAGACTGAGGTCCAAAAGATCACAGACCTCCACTCTCCTTTGGAATCCAATTTCCTGATGGGAAATGAAAAGCTGTTTGGATGATAATATAGCAGAAGGTGGTATACGAATGAGGTGTAATTGAAGACTCCTTCTCTGTCCAGGTTTATGAATTAATCATGGATCTTGTTAGCAATAAAGGTGGCATAGTCATATTTGACAGCAGGAGGTTGCCCTGGAGTAAATATTGACAACAGAACTAAGGTGGTCTCATCAACAAATTCACTGGTTTTAAATCCCAAGATGAAGGATATCATATCAATTATGAGATTTCCTATTTCAATGAACCAAATATGTAAATATGGAGGTGGGCCTTGGGGCTGGCAATCTGGTTTCATGAACATTTGAGCAATACGGGTTATCTCTGAATTGGGAAATTGAGAGCCTTGCTCAAGAAAAAATCCCATGGAAAGAGGAGCCAGAGGCTGAGTGGGTTTGAACTGTAACATGTCATTGATGGATTCAACAGTGATGTAAAAAAGGACAGTTTGGTATGGGGTTATAATTGCTTTACTAACAGGGTCATAGTTGGCATAGCATTGGTGAATAATATCTGGGAAAACATTGACTAAGGGAACGTAATACCTAGGAAGATTAGATTCACATATTCCATAAATATCAGAGTTGCTCAGATAACTATTCCTAATTCAATAAAATACTTGGAGATGGTTCATGTTGCTAGATAACTCCTTTATTTGAAAATCTCTATCAACCAAGGGTAAATAAACTATTCCTAATTCAGTAAAATACTTGGAGATGGTTCATGTCACTAGATAACTCCTTTATTTGAAAATCTCTATCAACCAAGGGTAAATAATCTAGGTCTTTATGAGGTGCATTGAGGGGTGTGACATTCAGGGCTATGGGAGCTTCCATGTTTGGTTCTTGTGGTTTCAAACTGGAATTCGGGCTTCTGTGGAAACAATGGACTAAACAGTAGTTCTGGTGTCTTTGTACAGTAGCTAAGGACTGTTTTTAGCTTGAATTTGGCTTTTTTAGGTAAAATCTCCAGAGGAAAATTGAAATTACAGGGTAACTAGTCGAATGGGTAAATACCTGGCTGAAGGAGATGAATTGCACAATTGCATGTTGAAACGAGTGATGGCAGAGCACGTAGTTGGAGTTTGTTGGCAAGGTGGCATACTGTAGGCTCGTGCAATCGCTCAGACGTAATTTGCATGGAAACAGTTTGCAGAGGAAATGAATGAAAATTACATTTTTCCCGACAATTTAACAAAATTTAGCTTTGGCAGGCGATTTTGGCATTTATTAGTCGGATGACGCCATCGGGATTGGATGTCTTATCATTTAGTGGGGGGGTGGTAAGCGGTTTTCCCCCGCACAACTTTTCGGGTCAGGCGGTTTCGGGCATGGAGGTAGCGATCACAGTGGGAGTGCAACATGTGTCCATAGTAAGAGAGCAATACCACTGGCTCGCCGGGACTTAATGTGCGGCCGATGGGCGGGTCGCGATATGAGTCATATCCATTCAATGCGTGGACCTAGATCAGATGGTTGGCACTCTGCGGAGATGGCGGCAGGTTAAATGTGCCGTCCCGGTGCATTACAATATGTTTTTTAATGGTATCAGGGCAAAATTAATTGGTTATTAATTAACTAGAGGTTAATTAATTCCATGATAGTGCGCGGGGTTTAGGTTATTAAAGGTTTCAAATAAACCTTTAATCCCTTTTATATAGTGACTTATGGTTATAGCTAGCCAGGGGGAGGGGGGGATATTAATATTGCGGGGATTTTAATATATTAATATAATATGGAAAAGGGTATATTTGCACAAGAATTTTATAATAAAAATTAATTATTAATATGAAAAATAACTGAAAGTGCCAAGTTTAATGTTAGGAAACTTAGGCTTAAAGGGGAAAATAGGGGTTTATGTGATATTTATGCATTTCTCCTAAATAAAATGGGAATTTACCTTAGGTAAATCCTTATGAAATGAAATGAGATGGATGGGAGGAGTTGTTTGGTGATATTGAGCAAATCTTAATGTTTTTTTGGGGGAGGTTAGTAAGTGATTGGGGAGATGTGAAGGGGAGTTAGTCATGCCTCACTTGAGCTACTCCAAAAAATATTTGCTTGGTACTTGTGATAATAGTAAAAAGTTGACACATTTTTTAAGAGACAAAACCTATCACAAGTCTCATTCTGCAACAACAATCTACCTACCCAGCCTACTTTGCCTAGCATGTTTTCTTCTTCTCCCTTTAGGTGCACTTGAACTATTAAACCCTCATCATCTTCTCTTCTTTTCGTTCCAAACCTACCTAAGTCTACACTTATAACCTCCTAGGGCTTATATTTAACTGTTGAGCTCCTTTGATTCTCTACCTATTTGCAAAGACTGAACAGTTTGGATAGATTCTATTATCTATCTCTAAAACAAGTAAATTTAGATATGAACTAATCAAGATTAAGCTGTTTGGCCATTCATCCATGGCAGCCTAAAACAACAAGCTGAACACCATCAGATTACTGCAAAAAAGGAATAGTAGTGGCATTTTGGAATTGCACACTTACTTGGTCTATTTTATTTGGCATTCATTTCTTTCACTTTTTTGACCATTTTATTCTTTTTTCCCTTTGATTTTTCTTTTACGGCATACCCTCTTTACATTTTTTAAATATTTTGATTTTGACAATATGGAAAATCTTTGCAACCAGACAAAAAGGTATGAACATATTGCAGACCCCATCAATGCCAATCATGAAATATGACCCCTATTGGTATAGGAGAATAATAGTGGCTCTACTTGGGGATGGCTTTTCTTGGTGGAAAGTCAAGAACAACAGGTCAGATAACATTCTCCATAACTTTGATTGTGGTCTAAAATTTCCTTCTACTGGTTGCTTTATTTATATGTGTGACAGTTATAGTTTTGAAGCTTAGGGCCTTCTCTTCGGGCTTCAACTTCAACAATTTGTTGTTCAATCTAAACTGAAATATTACTGAGGATATAGTATACACATGTTAAGGAAAAAATACATCAAACAGTTGGATCAAAGTAGTGCTTCAGCATCTGGGCATAAAATGGCCCTTCTTCCGTTTCACTACCATCCAGGTTCTTCAAAAAGTAAGTATTGTTCCCTTGTAAAACCTGGATAATAAAAGGTCCCTTCCATAGGAAGTAAAACTTCCCATGTTTTCCCTTGTCTTCTCTCTTTGAATCCCATTTTAAAACCTTGTCTCCAATATAGAAATCTTCTTCCTTAGTCCTCTTATCAAACATCTTCTTGAGATTTTCTTGTAGCACTTGAGATGTTTGGTATACTTCTTCCCTAGTCTGCTGCAAATGGATGGTCTGATTTATTTTTCTCTAAATGTCATTGGGTTCTGCCTCAGCTTCTTGTAGTAACTTCATTACACGGACTCCTATAGATGAAGGAAATACAGCCTCCATGCCATAAACCAATTCATAGGGGCTTGTTTCAATGGATCTCTTTGTAGTTAATCTGTCTGTCCATAGTGCATTTGTGAGTTTCTTGTGCCAGTTTTTCTTGTTTTCTTCCAACATTTTCGTAATAATATTGATTAGGCTTTTATTGGAAGACTCAGCTAAGCCATTACCTTGAGGGTAATATACCGTGGAATGGCCTAAAGTGATATGGTATTTGTGACATAAACTTATCATTTTCTTGGACTTGAAAGTAGCAGCATTATCAGTTATGATCTTTTCAGGGCGGACAAATCGAGACAGTATGTTGGTTTCTAGGAATCCTATAATCACCGTATCATTAGCTTGTCTAGTAGGAATGGCTTCTATCCACTTGGTGAAACAATCTGTGGCAATGAGGATCCATTTATGTTGGCCAGAAGAGGGAGGATGGATCTCTCTAATGAAGTCTAAATCCCATTGTTGGAAAGGCTTTTCTATGGAAATTGGTTTAAGGGTTAAAGGTAAAAACTTTCTTTTGCCTTAAAAAATTTGACATTTATGACAAGAAGTGACAAATTTTTTTACATCAGCAAACATGGTGGGCCAATAAAATCCAGCCCTTAGGATCTTATCTGCTGTTGATTTCCAGTAAATATGTCCACCACAGTCCCCTACATGAAATTATTTTATTCTTCCAGAATAAGGCATTATCTAAAACATAGAATTTTGAAGCTTTCATTTTTAAAAACCTTTTCTTTGTTCTAGATAACCCTGGAGGAGCTTGCAGGTTTAATAATAAATGAATTATATCAGCATACCAAGGTGATTCTAAGAAGGCCTGATTGATCTGTGGAGTCACCATCTCCTGTTCATTATCCAGTTCATTGATATCAAGGGCTTGAAAGTTTGCTTAGGTTTTATTTCAATATCATACTCCAGAATATTAGCTATCCATTTTCCTCGTTTTCCTTCAATTCCCTCTTGAGTCAGGATGTCTTTGACAACAACACTTGGTACATAAGCTATTGCATGGGAGTACAATATATAAACTCTGAAGTCTTTTATAGCTTTGGCAAGTGCATAAGCCTGTTTTTCCATAATTTGGTATTTTAGAGGTGCATCTCTAAGTGCTTTACTAAAAAAGGCTATGGGTTTTTCACATCCTTCATCATCCTTTTGTAGTTAAATGGCAACAATGGTGTGTTCTAATGCAAATGAAAATATCATGAAGTCTCTATCAAACTTTGGACTTGTAAGGACTGGTGTTTTAGTCAAAGTCATTTTAATTTCTTCAAATGCTTGTTTAGATTCTACTATCCATTTAACATCCTTTTTTAACATGTTGTTTAGCAATCTGATTAACTCAGCCAAATTAGGTATGAATCTTCTTAAAAAGTTGATATTTCCTAGGAAAGCTTGAAGTTCTTTGACATTTCGGGGGTGAGGTACTTGCAAAATGGCTTTTATTCTATCAGGATCAATTCTGATGCCATCTTTGGAGATGATGTGGCCTAACGGTTTTCCTTCCTCTAGACCAAACAATGATTTCTTAGGGTTTAAGGAAATACCATACTTTCTGCATTTTAAAAACACTTGTCTCAAATGGTCTAAATGTTGTTGATCTGATTTGGAGAAGACAATAAGGTCATCCAGATATATGACCAGAAAATCATGGATCTCCTTTGCAAAAGCTATGTCCATTGCTCGTTGAAAGGTTGCTTCAACATTCTGAAGTCCAAATTGCATCTTAACGTATTTGAAAGTTCCTCATGGTGTTGTAAAAGTAGTTTTCTCCTGGTCATCAAGATGGACCAGAATCTGGTATTAGCCCGAGAATCCATTTAAAAGTGAAATCCTGGAGGCACCTACTACCCTTTGTAAAATGTGGTCCATCTTGGGCAAGGGGTAATTGTCTTTCAAAGAAACCTTATTTACATTTCTTAAATCAACACACAATCTGATTTCCCTTGTTTTCTTCCTAGTGGGTACTAAATTAGACACCCACTCTGAAAATATGATAAGAGCAATAATTCTTGCCTCATACATCCGTTTGATTTCTTTTTCAAATAAGGGGAGTAGTACAAGGTTAATTCTTCTGAGCTTTTGTTTGAATGGTTTTTGATCTTCTTTGAGGGGTATTGTATGTTGAATTACAGAGGTGTCATAAGATTTCAGATCTTCATAGCTCCAAGCAAAAACATCTTGGAATTCTTTCAATAGTTCAATATATTTAAGCTTTTGATCAGGGGGCAAGGTTTTAGATAATTTTATCATTTTGGGATTTTCCTCAGTTCCTATGTTACAGTCTTCAATGTCTGCTTTAAGAGGTTGCATTTTGGGTTTCCTTGGGATGTCATTAGAATCAAAGAAATCTTCTAAGGGAGTCAATCCTTTGGGCAAATGATTATCTTTTAAATCAATCATTTCAGATTCTCCTTTAATGATCTCTTCAATATCTATTTCTTTCAAATCTTGAATTTCTTTATTGGTGAATTTAGTTGGATGAAGCATTTGATTTGCACTCTCTGCTAAAATGTCCGTTTGTATTTCATCCTTTTGATCAATCATGCTAGCAGTATCTATGTCTATGTTTGTGCTAGAAAACTCTTCCTCTAAAGTTAAAAAATTGTTGATCTAAATATCATTATCAAACACTTGCTAGCCTGTGTCTAATCTCAGCTGTGAATTGATGATTAGGTTCAAATAGTAAATTAGAAGTGCTCACAAATGTTGCTAGGCTATGGGCATGAAAATTATGTTTCCTTGGAATTTTGGTAAGCTGTGTTTCAAGAAATGTGTTGAGGATGTCAATTGTTGTTCCTCTATAGGCTCTCAGTTTGGGATCAATTGTGAGGAAGCTCCCTTTTATCTGTTGAATGATTAAATCTGAGTCTCCTAAAACTGATATCCTGATTGCCCCTAAACTTTTGACCAATTTAAGTCCTAGCAGCAAGGCCTCATATTCAGCCATATTATTGGTGCATTTAAAGTTCAACCTGTAAACATGACCTTCAGCATGATCATTTTGCAGGTTATGCACCCAAATTCCATCTCCTACTCCTAATTTGTTAACTGAACCATCAAATTCTAAGTACAAAAGGGTTTCATGTTTATATTCAGTATTAGGAGTCTCAGTAATCTGCTTTATGGGAAAATATATTTCTTTAGTTTCAGCTAATTTCTCTTGATTGTATGATATATCACTGTGCTCAGATATTTTTGGAATGTGAATATCAGAGGTTTCATTTGAGATTTGTTCTTGTTTAAATGTTAGAACTTTGACATCAGTTGGGGGATCAATTTCAACATTGTAAAGAATGATGGAGTCCATGTCAGAATGCACGGAGTAGATGGTGAAATTTTTCGGTTTCTCTTGACTGCTCACTACATATTTCATTAAATTTTCTTAGTACAATTTCTTTGGTTGTCCAAATACTGAAATAGTAGCATAGGACATCTGTAACTGTAATGATCCTTGAAGTTTTGCTCCCCAAGACCTAGACAATAACATGCCATATTTGGGTGGAATATCAGCTACCACTATGTCTATTAAAATTGATTTGGCAGGGTATTGGACTAATGATACACATAAATCCCTTATTAATCCTAGACATCTTACCTAGCTTGAGTCAAAAGAGAATAAGTCTTTGTATGGCCTGGTAATATCTAGTTCCAACTTCTCCATTACAGATTTAGGCATGAAAGTTGTCAGAAGCACCAGAATCAAGCATGGCATTATGAAGTTTTTTATCATGTATGTTCAGACTTACATAAAAAGGAGGAATAGCTCCATCTACTAATTTTCCATTTACCTCAGGTCCAAAAATTAATTCAGGTTGGTCATCAAAAAGATTTACTGAATCATTGTTTATAGAAACTTCGAGTGATCTGCTAATTTGACTTCTATAGACATCATGTTTGGCCAATTTTGACGATGGAATGGCTATGTTTAATTTGCCTATTTCAGTCTCAAGATTGAAAGGTTTTTCAGTTTGAGTTTTTGTATTTTGG
Source organism: Pinus taeda (assembly GCA_000404065.3). Lineage (NCBI taxonomy): Eukaryota > Viridiplantae > Streptophyta > Pinopsida > Pinales > Pinaceae > Pinus > Pinus taeda. Next base: position 94,495 of record APFE031289109.1, read on the forward strand.
ACAGTGGGATTCTCTTTTATTGCTATATTTTCTGTGCTTTTCTCTTTTTTAGGAGTGGTGTAGTGGGCTGAAGTTGCTTCCAAATAAATTTCTGGAGGTCTTTTCACATTTCATTTGAGCAGGATAGTAGTAGAAGGTTGTCTGTTAGATGGTTTATCATCTGACATATCTTCAACTATTGGATCTTTTTGGTTGGGACCGGCTCGAGGAAGGGCTTTATTGATTTTAATTTTGTTAGGCAGCTTGTCATCTTTCTGCTTATTGGTTTCAGGGACAACTATTCTCCTACTCCTCAGATTGTATTGCTTGTGGACTTGATAAGTTGTTGTATCATACCCCTCCTTAAAATCAAATGACTCACCTGATTGTGTTTGGAATTTTTCAAGAATGTGAGCTTCTTGGTCTTCTTGGGTTAAGAAAACTTGTTGTTCATTATTGAGGCCCATTAAGTTAATTTGAGTGTCTTCTGGTGGTTCATTAGAGGTTGAGGCTTCAACAAAATTTTCTTGGAATGGGGGCCTAATATTCTGGTCAGGTCTCGATTTTCCAATGTTAGGGTTCTAGTTCTTCCTGAAGTTTAGATTCCTTACAACATTGCTTGGTTGGCCATCTCAAGAGGATTTCCTCTCAATTGTTTCTACTCTATCTCCAAGTCTTTCCATTCCTTTAATGATTGCATCTAACTTCTATTCAAAATCAGAGGGTTCCTCCTTTAATAGTATCCTCCTTTCAGCTCTAGCTCATGCTCGTTTGGAAATCAGGTTGGCCTCAACGCTGACAGCTATACTCTACATTTCTTCTAGGTCTCGAGGAGCTCTTTCCCTAAGTTGGTATGCCATATCAAAACCAAATGCATCAGGAAATTTAATCAAAGCCAAATTCGGAGGAGGTCTGAAATTTTGAGGAATAGCATTGTATACATTGTTGAATCTCGTACAATAATCTTGAACAGTTTCTTGGGTACCTCTTTTTAAGCCTTCATACTCTGATTAAATGTGGAGAAGATCTTTGTTCTTTTCCCATCTGTTCAAGAAGCGTTTATAAAGGGATTGTGGGTCATTGATACTATTTGCAGGGAGGGCTCTAAACCAAGTTCTAACATCTCCAGTCAATCTTTGAACAAAAATTCTCATTCTAACATCATCATCATCAACCTCATATATTTCAAAATAATCTGTCATTTTTTTAGTATGTTGTTGAGTTGTATATGAGCCTATACCATCAAAAGGAGTGATTTTACTTTGATAGTCTTGGGGCATGGCCCCTAGATTGGCAAGTAAGTTCAAAGGGGCATATTTGTTTGCCATGTCAACAGGAATGTATGTGACAACTGGTGCAGTAGGGACAACAACATGGATATGGATAGTGGATGGAAGAGTGGAAGGGGTAGCTTGAGGTTGGGAGAAGTGAGGTGCTAATAGTGAACTTGGAGAAGGGGTAGTAATCATAGGAAAACTTGGTGTTTTCTCAAGAGGTAACCTCAGTTTGAATGGGGTTCTGCAAGTGTCTGTCAAGTTGCAGATTTTCAAGGAATATTGGATCTTGGACTGTGTGGGTTAATCTAGATTCAGAGATGGTTTCAAATGAGGGGCTTTCAAAATAGTTAGCAAAAGGCTCATCCTCAAGGTGAATCGACCTCATAGAACAAGATTTTGATCTGGATAAAGGCCGATAAATAGTAGAATTTTCCAGGCTCTCTTATTTTCTAAGAATTTTAGGAATCAGGTTAGGATTATGAAACACAGGTGGTGGGTTTGAATCAGGGTGTCATCTGGTGTAACGAATTCTTTCTGAAGCCAGGCTTCTAAGTGTATTTTTGGTTCTTTCTGTAAACAGATTTGATACTACAACTTTAACTATTTCTTTAAGACACTTTAGATATGAAAATTGTGAACTTTCTTAAGGATTTATGAACTAGGGACTGGTCAAATATTTGAAACCAACTGTCCAATCTACAAGCTAGACAAAAGATACACTGAAGTAGCATTCATTTACTTCTGCCATTTGCAGATAAAAAGCATTTCAAAGGCTACCTGGCTAACTTTAGGTTCTGTCTGTAGCTTATAAGGCAGACAGTAGAGACAAATAAACATTCAAACATCACCAGTGGAGTCACCAATGATGTTATCACTTAGGTTATTCCCAAAAGTTGTAAGAAAGGGAATACGGCCGAGGTAACCAAAGACCAATCTTTTAGACACAGATTCTAGTCAATCTGCATCTAGAGAGAGCTCTCTCTTTATGATTTAACTTTGTTTTGAAAGGTATTAGGCTAGTTGTGAAGTTCAAGGGTTTTGTTTGATTTTTGGATGGTGAGATTCAATAGAACTGAGTTGTGAATCTGAGAAATTCAGTCCATTGGGAAAATGGAGTCAACGAGGAGGGCTTTCTGGATTTGGTTTCCTAGCAATGGCTTCATAGAGCAAGGTAGTCAAACAGGGAGCAAACATAGATTTGTATTGGATAGGATGGGCTTAAAATGGTTGAAGGGCAGTTAAGAATCCTTCAACATATTTAACACAGGAAAATGGATGGTCCTTACTAAGGAGCTATTAAGAATTCCCTAGCAAATAATCAATATGATTGAATTAGGAAATATGAGAAATTAAGAGTTACACTGTTTATTCTAATACTGAAGAAAACATAGAGAATGATAATGAATGAAACACAGAGTGCAGTCAAGCAAATTCTAGATTAATCTTTATCATTACCATTTAGATTGTAAAACACATGTGATATAATGAAACTAGAAAAATTACAAAAAATAGAAGATATAGAGGACTTATTGGTCCACTGGCTGATTCAAGAATTCTATGCGAAGTCCATCTACTTCAATTCTACATCGAGTGAGTCTAGCAACAGTTGATTCCAAAAGCTTTTGTATTCCAAAATTTCAGTATTACAGCAAAGTCTAAGAATGCCTCACCAACCCCAAATACATCGAATGGGGGGGTATTTATACAAAATATCTTTACAAAATATCTCAAGGAGATAATATCTAGTGATGATTCATAATTTTTTACAAAATATAGAGACGAATAGTCTCAATAACAGCGTAAACATAATTGATGTTGTGCTGGCTACTCCATCCTGTCAGATGGGCTCGAGGTAGACTTTGTAAGTCAGTCTACAACTGTCTTCCACTGATACTCTGTACTGTCTACTCCCTTTCAGTTGGATATCTGAATTATGATCTAATACACTTTTATCTATCTAACCCTCATTCATTTCTGTTCTCCGCATTATGGTAGATGGCCCAAATTTTATTATACCAAAGATATCAAAGATACCAAAGATAAAGTTTATAGAATTTCTAACATACTTTGCCACAACTCTGGCTCTGGTAGTTTATGTCTCTGCAGCTTTCTCAAAGTTTCATTAGTCTCTGTGTAACTAAAGAAGTTAGGTGGGATAGTGAATAGATGTTTCACCTCATGCTCAATGTAAAATAAATTCTCCAAGTTGTCATAAAGGTCTTGGCCAAATGGAAATGCCTTCTCTCCTAAAGTTCTTGTTGATGAAGTAATTTAATCAATATCATATCTATTCAATTTATGTGTATAGTCTATGTGTTTCATCAGGTGGTCATTACTTCCCAAAGGACTTGGAAAACATTTTTTTATGCAAAACAATGAACTTTTCTGTGAAAGAGTTGATCTCCACCTACATGTCCTGACATCTCGTTTCGAAATTTTGCATCACAGTTCTCTTGGTTAGAACTCTCTTAATTTCTAGAATGGTCCGTGTTCCATCTGTGATTTGCAGTGCAACCAGTTCTTCACTGGTCTTTGTGTTCAAAAAATGTATTAGCCAGTTAGCTTGCTCAGGTATCTGCCCTAATAAAGCTCTTGTCTTTTGAATCTCCACTTGGGTTGCTCCTACTAAATCAATATCCTCATAAATAACCTAGATAGATCTCCACACACTACTAAAGGATTGATTGATGTTGGACCACAAAATACCCTTGATTTCTACTAGAGGTTTATCCATAGAAAGATCATTTTCTAATGCTCTCACCTTGTTCTCTAATGCTTTAACCTCTCTTATTTTCTCTACCACAGTTATGTTGGATTTGTCATAGCTTTTTTCTACTTTTTCCAATTGTTCCTTGACCAGTTTCAATTCTGATACTTGTAGTTTTAATTCCTCGATGGCTTTTATCAATTCCTCTATGGTCATGCTAGTACTTCTGCCTCGTGCTATTGTTGTTGTTGTACCTATGATTATTTCTGTTGTGGTTGCTGGAACAGTGGGAGGCAATGCTGTTACAAGTGTGGAGGGGACAGTAGCGACTGCAGGGATTAGTTCAGGTGGCTGGGAGGTTGAATCCCCCTTCTTTTCTTTTAGTGTTGTCCCCAATGCCTGCTCTATATCGGTTAACCTTTCATTGAGATTCATGAGCAAGTCCATAATTCCCTCTTATGACTTCTGTTGTGCAACCTCCACTGCCTGTAGATGCATGGAACGAGGGAGTTTAAGCTACTTCCTCAAGGAAGCAATATCTTCCTCTTTCTTCTTCATTAATGCCTTTATGCCCTTAGCATCTTTGGGATCATGTCCCAGTTCAAAGATAATCTCCTCCAGAGATTTTATCCTATTGCCCTTAGCAAGAGAAGAGGTTTTCTCCAAATCTAGTTGAGCAGAGGTGTTCTCCAAGGAGTTTTGCAATTTATGAGCTAACATAGCTTTATCGGCTAGTGTGGAGTATACCATCTCTCTAGTCTGATTATGCAGCTCAATCTAGTCCATGGGATGAATATCCTTGGCTATGACCTCTAGATTTGTCCTGATATAATCAGCTACTGATTATGGTTGCTGCACCTTAGGCTTAAAATAACTCATGATCATTTTTCCCTCCTTAATGTCATAGGCAGACATGAACCTTTTTTGGTTTGTGGGGGCCATCTTAAGATACTGGTTGTAAATTGGCAGCCTCAGTGGGTCGTTTCTAGCCTTTATCTTCGTGAATGTCCTTTTGATGTCAGAGGCCTACTTGCTTTGTGGCCTAGTGGATGAAACTTCCAAACTGTGTTGCCTTTCTAGCTCTTGCTAGTGTGAGCTAGTGGATGTTTCCACCATCGGGGATGTCTGCTGGCTGGCTATCTTTTCCCCTCTTATACTTTCCGTTGTTTCTTCAAATATTTCTTCTTCTGACATAGGATTTAGTCTTTGCCTTTTTTCCCTTGGTTGTTCTGCAGGCCCACTGATCGGTGTGGCATCGTCACTGTCTCTCTTCTTGCCTCTTTCCTCATTTAGAGGAGTCTGTAATGTAGGGATATCTGCTGGTTTGCTTTGGACTGGAAGAATTTTCCCCTGCTAATCAGTCATTGTTGGCTGCTCTGTGTCTGCCACTTCCGTGCCCTTAGAAGACCCTATAGCTGGTGTGCTGGTTTCTTATACAGGCTGCTGAGAAGTTCCAGCAAAAGATGTACCAACTCCTATTTGTTGAGGTAGCTTGAAATATACCTATCCAAAAGAGTCTAGGTCAAGGGTTTTTTCAAGGTCTTTCATAGCCTTTTGCATGTTTTCTTGCTTATTAATTTCTTTTATTAATGTACACTCTACCCAGTCATCCTGATTAGCAAACTATTCAATTTCAGGGATCCTATGATGTACATAAATTGGTAGTCTGTTTCTTACTTTTCTATCACTTATAAAGCTATTTGGGTCATATGGCACCCACCAAAAACTCTTCTTCAATTTAAGTTCTTCCCCTAATATCTTCTCAGCATCTTCCCATGCCTCCCTCTTATGGATGAAAAAAGGGCCTAACTGGTTTTTTATTCTCAGCTGAGCCTTTTTCTTTGCACTACAAAAGTGGGTTAAATCTGCATTGATAAGCTTCTTGAAATACTTCAATGCAAATAGTCTTATACACACATATTTGGGCAGCTTGAAAGGGCACAGTTCACAGCCATATATTCTGATGTCAGTGTGATTCTGGTACAAGTACCAGTCACCAATCTTGCACTGTCTAGAAAGCTGTGAAATCTTCTTTATATCACCAAAGAGCCTAGGAGGAGGAGCTCATATTAATAGAGTGGTGGCTGGATGTACAAACAAGTCAATGAATTCACAATAGATATAAGCGGATTCACAGACATTGTGGAAGAGTGAGGTCCAAAATATCACAAACCTCTCTCTCCTTTGGAATCCAATTTCGTGATGGGAAATGAAAAATTGTCTGGATGATAATATAGCAGAAGGTGGTATATGAATGAGGTGTACTTGAAGACTCCTTCTCTGTCTAGGTTTATGAACTGATCATGGATCTTGTTAGCAATAAAGGTGGCATAGTCATACTTGACAGCAGGGGCCTACCCTGGAGTAAATATTGACAACAGAACTAAGGTGGTCTCATCAACAAATTCACTGGTTTTAAATCCCAAGATGAAGGATATCATATCAATTGTGAGTTTTCCTATTTCAGTGAACCAAACATGCAAATATGGAGGCGGGCCTTGAGGTTGGCAATCTAGTTTCATGAACATTTGAGAAATACATGTTATCTCTGAATTGGGCAGTTGAGAGCCTTGCTCAAGAAAAAATCCCATGGAAAGAGGAGCCAGAGGCTGAGTGGGTTTGAAATGTAACATTTCATTGATGGACTCAGTAGTTATGTAAAAAAGGACAGTTTGGTATGGGGTTATAATTGCTTTACTGACAGGGGCATAGTTGGCACAGCATTGGTGAATAATATCTGGGAAAACATTGACTGAGGGAAGGCAATACCTCGGAAGATTAGATTCCCATATTCCATAGATATCAGAGTTGCTCAGATAACTATTCCTAATTCGGCAAAATTCTTGGAGATGGTTCATGTCACCAGATAACGCCTTTATTTGAAAATCTCTGTCAGCCAAGGGTAAATAATCCAGGTCTTTATGAGGTGCATTGAGGGGTGCAATGTTGAGGGACACGAGAGCTTCCATGTTTGGTTCTTGTGGTTTCAAACTGGAATTTAGGCTTCTGTAGAAACAATGGGCGAAACAATAGTTCTGGTGTCTTTGTACAGCAGCTAAGGACTGTTTTTAGCTTGAATTTGGCTTTTCTAGGTAAAATCTCTAGAGGAAAATTGAAATTATAGGGTAACTGGTCGAATGGGTAAATACCTGGCTGAAGGAGACGAATTGCACTATTGCAGGTTGGAACGAGCGATCGCAGAGCGTGTCACTGGAGCTTGTTTGCAAAGTGGCAGACTGTAGGCTCGTGCAATCACCTAGACGTAATTTGCATGGAAACAGTTTGTAGAGGAAATGAATGAAAATGATATTTTTCCCGTCAATTTAACAAAATTTGGCTTTGGCATGTGGTTTTGGCATTTATTAGTCAGATGACATCATCAGGATGGGACGTCTTATCGTTTAGTGGGGGGCTGGTAAGTGTTTTTCCCCTGCACAGCTTTTAGGGTCAGGCGGTTTTGGCGGGGAGGTAGCAATCACAGCGTGAGTGCGATGCGTGTCCATAGTACGGGAGCAATACTTTCAGCTCCCCGGGACTTAATGTACGGCCGATGGGGGGGTTGTGATATGAGTCACAGTCGTTTGATGTGCGGACCGGGATTGGACAATTGGCGCTCAGCGGAGATGGCGTCAGGTTAAATGTGCGGGCCCAGTGCATTAAAATATGTTTTTTAATGGTATTGGGGAAAAATTGATTGGTTAAAGTTAATTAGTTATTAATTAACCAAAGGTTAACTAATTCGATGATAGTGCGCAGGGTTTAGGTTATTAAAGGTTTCAAATATACCTTTAATCCCTTTTATATAGTGACTTATGGTTATAGCTAACCGGGGGGTGGGAATATTAATATTGTGAGGATTTTAATATATTAATATGATATGGAAAAGGGTATATTTGCATGGGAATTATATAATAAAAGTTAACTGTTAATATGAAAAATAACTGAAAGCACCAAGTTTAATGTTAGGAAACTTAGGCTTAAAGGGGAAAAGAGGGGTTTGTGTGATATTTATGCATTTCTCCTAAATAAAATGGGAATTTACCTTAGTTAAATGCTTATGAAATGAAATGAGATGGATGGGAGGAGCTGTTTGGTGATATTGGGCAAATCTTAATGTTTTTGGGGGGGAGATTAGTAAGTAATTGGGGAGATGTGAAGGGGAGTTAGTCATGCCTCACTTGAGCTGCTCCAAAAAATATGCTTGGTACTTGTGATAATGGTAAAATGTTGACACATTTTTTAAGAGACAAAACTTATCACAAGTCTCATTCTGCAATAGCAATCTACCTACCCAGCGTATTTTGCCTAGCATTTTTTCTTCTTCTCTGATTAGGCACACTTGAACTATCAAACGCTTATCATCTTCTTTTATTTTCATTGCAAACCTACCTAAGTCTACACTTATAACCTCCCAGGGCTCAGATTTAACTGTTGAGCTCCTTAGATTCTCTACCTATCTACGAACATTGAACAGTTTGGACAGATTCTATTCTCTATCCCTAAAACAAGTAATTTCAGATATGAACTAGCCAAGATTATGCTGTTTGGCCATTCATCCATGGCTGCCTAAAACAAACAAGCTACACACCATCAGGTTATTACAAAAATGGAATAGTAGTGGCATTTTGGACTTGCACACTCACCTGGTCTATTTTATTTGGGGTTCATTTCTTTCACTTCTTTGACCATTTTATTCTTTTTTCCCTTTGCTTTTTCTTCTAGGGCATACCCTCTTTACATTTTTTAAATATTTTGATTTTGACAATATGGAAAACCTTTGCGACCAGACAAAATGGTATGAACATATTGCAGACCCCATCAATGCCAATCATGAAATATGACACCTATTGGTATAGGAGCATAACATAGGGTATTATTCCATAACCCCGAAGTACTATCGATTAAACTAGTGGAATCTTGTAGGACGACTCATTTTGTAGTCTAGGGAATAAGTTGTTGGGCTCTAGGACCTCAACAAAGATCTCTCTTGTTCCCTAATAGAAATCCATCCCTGTCGACACCATGTGGTGGACAAAAGAAAGCTAGCTAGGTGTGACACACATGGGATAAGGCCTATCAACACTTTGTCCTCTTTCATAGGTTGTGAGCACTAGACTCACCTCCCATTAATTATATCAGAGATTTTGGGAGACCTTATGCACATAGGTTCAGTAGTGGGCTTTGTTCATAGTGATATGATCTTCACAAATCCTCTATTCCTTCGGTGTACCTTTTCACCTCTAGGAACAATTTCTATATATATATGTATGTATGTATGTATGTATGTATGTATGTATGTATGTATGAGGCAATTATGTGGTGGCAACGAATCAAGCTTGTGACCATGCCACGAATAAAAAAAAATTAAACATTTAATTGAGTTTATTTTAACTTATATTTAGTAGATTTCTCTTGGAATCCTAAATTTGAACATTCAATTTTAATTTGTATAGTCTCATGATATCTATTCATATTCTTAAATAAATATTTTAAACCAACAAAATCAGACCACACCTAATCCATGTGGATGTTGGTGCTCAGCCACCTATTCCATTGGGAGCCCCACCATTGTCTCTTTCAATTTTTTAGTTTCCTTATTTGTAGCACCATTTACTATTTTTGGCAATTTTTTTCGGTCATGGGCTTACCAAACCGTTTCGAGACCCTAAACAACAATTTTTTGGGTAAATCAGGGCCAACTGGGGAAGTTGACTAGTCCTAGCTACTGATAAGTTGTATTCCTCAGATAAATATCTCTAATGAGGTATTGTGCACATCAAACGAAGATGGATGCCAAAGTTACGAGCCCATGAAGTTGATGTACCAATTTACCCATATGGGGCCAATAGTTTTGGCGCTTCACCTCCTAGGGTTAGGTTTTTGGATGTTTATGGTTTTCCATTATTTATCAATAATAAATACGCCTCTGAGCATCATTATAACATAGTTCGGAGGCATGTAGCTGCCACATCTCTTCTTAGAGATAATCTAGCATTACCCGAGCTAGTTTATTTCCATTTTGTATATAAGCATATATCAATTCCTTGATATTAATGAAATGAAGTTTTATTTCTGCTACATCTTTATGTTCACATTTATAATGAATTTGGTTGCCTTCCTGCATAAGTCTGGATAAGTGGAACCAAAGTGGTCTTCTCTTTCTCTATTTTTCTTTGCATGTCCCTAACAGGGTCATGATATAAGGAGTTAAGGTTTGAACTAGTCGAACCTTTGCAAGACTAGCCTAGAAAATAATAATAGCCTCCCATGGCAGAAGAGAATAAAGATGAGGGTGAAAGAGATCCTTTCAAATATATTTCTCAAAGAAGCCCTCAAGAGACAAAGGAACGCAATGATAGACAACTTTTCCAATATCCTTCGGCGATTACCCAAAGGTGGTCCATCTACTTCTAACAGCCACTTTGGAAGCACCACACCCTTTAAGGTACAAGTTAACTTTGACATCCATATATTTGTAGGTCAAATAGATGTGGACATCATAGAAAAATCATTAAATCTAATAGAAGGATATGTTTTTGTTCATATTTTTCTAGCGGGGAAAATATTACTTTTTCACTTCTTTAGGTCACCCCCATGTGAGGGACCAGTGGGAAATCTACTATGAGAAGAAAGACGAAAGTACACCTTCACTATTTTTAGCTGCACCCATTTGGAATTCGTTCAGAGATGCCATCAAGGAGTAGATAAACTATCGTGAACTAAGAGGATAAATACATAAATTGGACCACGTTGTGGCAAGGAAGAGATGAGGATGTGCCAAAGTTTAACAATGTTTTTCATACCCTTCGTATGAAGTTAGATATCAAGTATTCTTAGCGACATTTGGTACTCAAGTATTATGTCTGCCTACACAGGTAAATCAAAGATTAAATTTATTTCCTATACATCTCCTCACTCGGCATGGTGTGCCAATACGCTGTCAAGATCGAGTAGAAATTTAAATAGAAGAAGCGAGACTTTGGATTTGGGAATCCATAGGAAGGGAAAGGTGCCCCCAAACTAGAGAATAAAGGAAAAAGCCAAGGTAGGATGACCCAGGACAACCCGTTGAAACCACAAGAAAATAACAACACCATGAAGTTAAAGAAGAACACAGGAAAGTGGTGTGAGTTCCATAAGCGCCCCACTTGCAACACAAGTGAGTGAAGAGCCATGTAGTCACTAGTGGCTAAGTAGAAAGCTTCAAAATCAGATTCTTGTTCTTACTCTGAGTCAAAACCTGGCAAGGGGAATGATAAAGGGAAGCACATTATTTATGTGGAGCCTATCACCACTATTGCCACCACCAAGATCCGGAAGAATGAACCTAAAGATCCATAGGAGGGGGAGTGTCTCTTCAACTCATAGATGTGGGTGAAGGGTTCGGCGCTGAAATTCATTGTCGATAGTGGGATCCAAAAGAACCTCATTTCAATAGAGATTGTGATGTGGTTGGGCTACAAACCACGCCACACGTGTAGTTGTAGTGCATTGGGTGGCTTTGATAAAGATGAGATCTCTAAGTCAACTAGAAATGTTACCTTCCCTACAACATCAAGCCCTTCACAAATGAGGTATTGTGTGATGTTGCTCCTCTTCACATTTGTGATGTACTATTAGGACAACCATTCTTGTGGAAGCGACATGTTGTATATGAGTCAAGGGCTTCCTCTGTTATTATTTCATTAGGTAATACACTATAAAAGATACTAGAGGTAGCTCCCCCTACCACCATATCTTTGATATTTGCTAAGAAATGCATTAAGATCATCTCTGAGACTAGGAAATTTGTTTTCTTTATGATTTTCTCACAAAGTAAGTAGAAGAACATATCCAAATCCATGGCCCTAGGGAAGGATTCCTCCACACAGCAGAAGTAGGTCGATATGATCGTGGAAGAATACAGGGACATCTTCTCCTTGCCCACAGGGGTACGCCTCCACTGTTAGGTTAAGCATTTATTCGATCTGACTCCCGAAGTAGCTTTTCCCATTAGGTTGATATATCATCCCTTCACTATGGAAAGCGCGAAGTAGAAAAAGTGACATGATCAACATCAGGGACCACAAAAGTTTGAGGTGGGTGACAAAGTTTGATTGCATTTGCAGAAAGGACACCTTATAGGAGCTCATTGGAAGCTCAAACCACTCTCATTTGGCCTTTACACCATTGCCAAGGTTGTGGGATATAATTTTTTTGAGCTCAACATTCCCCTATTCCTTGGCCTACACCCAATGTTTAATGTGGACCACCTTCGACCATACTTCCCGCCATTACTAGACACATCAGACATTGCGGAACAACTCACATCAACATAGCTAAAACCAGACTGCATGGAACAGGCCACAACTAATTAGATTATGTAAACATAGGTCAAGAAAACTCACCAAAATAAGGTCCAACTATATCATGTTGTTAAAGCTGAACAAGTCCTGGACCAAGGCAAGTCGCTCACCAGGGACCAAGTTCAGTGGAAGTTTCCCCATCTCATGGAGGCACTCAATGCAATGGCGATCGTTTCTTCCTAAGGGGGGAGGATTAATCTAGGTGGATGTTGGTGGCCACCAACCTATTTCAATAGGAACCCCACCATTATCTCTTTTAGTTTTTTAGTTTCATTAAATGTAGCACAATTAACTATTTTTGGTAGTTTTTCAGGTCTTGAACTTCTGGAGCTCTTTTGAGGCCCTAAACAATGCTTTTTGGGAAAACAGGGGCCAATAGACATTTACAATTAGTAGTGTCTACTAAAATTTTTTATTCCTCATATATATCTTTCTAACAAGGTATTTTATATGTCAAGCGGTGATCGTATGCCGAAGTTACGACCTCGGGAAGTTGATGTACGAATTTACCCAAACGAGACCCATAGTTTTGTTTCTTCATGTCCTAGGGTTAGGTTTTTGGATGTTTAGGGTTTTCCATTATTTCTTAATAATAAATAAGCCTTCGAGCCTCATTATAGCATAGTTCAGAGACATGTAGCCACCACATCTCTTCTTAGAGTTAAGCTACCATCACTCGAGCTAGTTTATCTCCATTATGTATGTAAGCATATTTCAGTTCTTTGATGTTAATGAAATGAAGTTTTATTTCTACTCCATCTCTGTGTTCATATTTATATATGTATTTTGTTGTGTTCCTCCATAAGTCCAGATCAACACCACTTTTATCATATCCTTTTGAGGTACATATTCGTACAAACAATGAAGAATAAAGGTACATGTGTTATTAATTATTTGACCTCATATTTTCTCAAATCTTTGATATCTCTGTATTTTAAAAATTGGTATTTTATTATTCCTATTTTATAATATAACATAAAATTCACCATAGCATTGCATCATCACTAGACAACATGGTTCAATTCAATGATTTCTTCTGCCACAGCAAGAAACCTTATTTATGACTCACTTCGTTGTGACACAACAAATGCATTAAAGTTAAAATATTTGTTTATTACTTTAGTTTATACAATATATTATTTATTCTTTTAACTTTGATAATAGTTGAATATTTGTATTTCTTACCTACATGAAACCAAGTTTTTATATAGTCATACATTTTTACCTAAATTGAATCTCAATTCTATTAATGATTTCTTTTGTTTTTTCTAGTAACATTAAATCAACAATAACAAGTGTAATATGCAGTGTTGTTGCTTTGTACATACATCTTATGCAAAACTAATTGATAGCAAAAGTTATTGTATCTAAGATAAGAAATTTCCCTCATGCCCATGCATAAAGATTTAAAAACATTTTAATTATTAAAATTTGTGATTTGCAAGGTTGCATTTGAGGTGACATTATAATAGTTGAGATCTTCTTCAACTTTTGACTTTAGGTTTCTACTTCAGAATATTAAAACAAATTTTTAAAATATTAAAACAAATAAAATTGTTAAATTTTATAAGTATGAAGATTTTTTATAGTTGAATTCACAAACTTAAGATCCAATAAGCGTTTAGGTAAAAGAATGAAATTTTTACTTTTCATTAAAATAATTTATGACAAAAAATTCCACAACAAATGGCATCAATCAACTTCTGTTTATTGCCTATATTCTTAAACAATTAATGCATCTACAAATGCTTATAAGTATTTACCTTGCATTATTTGACACCTTGATATTTCAAGGTCATATATCACTCCTACACAAGTTGCCTATAAAATCAAGTTAGCTATTAAAGGTAGGTAAAAATGTTTGAAACAAAAACATATAATATCATAAAAATCAATCTAGTTATTAAAGGTAGGTAAACATGTTTAAAGGAAAAATGTTATATAATATTAAAGAAACGGATAATTAATTTTGAAAAGGAATGTTGACTTAGGGGCATGCCAAAGAGTTATACAAATTTATAACATACAGGCATACCATAAAGCTATAAAAATTTATAATGGAGGGGACATTGTTTTTATCAATATATTAAATTATTTTGAAATATTTTGATAGTGAAGGAACAATTAAGTTTTAGGCAATTTTAAATTTTTATGGAAAAATTAATAGAAAAACATTTATAAGTATTGGGAGACTTTAAGTTATTAATAGATTAGATACCCATTTAATGTGAAATTCAGACTCTAATATCAATTCCAATTATAAATTGATTTATGAAAGTAAAAAAGAAATTTCAATGATTTTTTCATATATAATTCAACTCAAATATTGATCGTCTATCTAAAGAAGTCATATTAAAGTATGAAGGAACTCAAATGCAACAAGAGTTTAGAGAAAGAATTTAGATTTCATGTTCAAAACTATCTCTATATTAATATAGGAAGTGAGAATATCACAAATGTGTTTGTTTGATTTTTTTTATTTGTTGTAATAGTATTAGTGTCCTAGTAATAATGCTAAAAAGAGATATTGTTAAAAATTTCCCGTTATAACTTAGAAATATTTTATATAACTAGTGACATAGTAATCTTAGATGCTTTTATATTAATAGATTGGTATATGTTAATTATTATATATAAAAGTGAATCTATATATAGAGTAATTTTCACATTTCATATATATATATATAATATATAATATATAATATATATATATATATATATATATATATATAATCATAAAATAAAATGTGATTGTGAATTTTTTAAAAAATTTGAACTAACTTTTTGTAAATTATTTTCAAAATATTTACACATTAATTAAAGTGAAATATGAGTTTTTACATACTTGCTTAAAAATAAAATTTTCATAAATATTAAATTTTATATGGTGATAATTTTTCATAAATATGATATTTATCTATTTTATTATAAATCATTTTTATTTATGACGAATTTTTATTTATAACCCCATAAATATTATCATTTTATCTATATTAACCATTAAATATATATATATAATATATATATATATATAATATATATATATACTTATTTAAAAAAAAAAAAAATTAATAATTATTTTTTCCAAAAATTTCATAAACTTTGTATTTTTTTTCTTTTAAATTTCGAAACCTTTTTAAAGTTTTCAAAACTAATGGAAAGTAAATAAATATAAATGCCCACCTACTAAATTCTAACTCTTATTTTCATGAATGTACTTTATGTTCATGGCATTTAGTATAAGTGTGAAGTACACTCCTAAGCTACTTCCCTTGAATTTAAATAGCGGTTATGTACTTTTGTAAGTGTTTCAAATAATTTAATTGACTTGGTGTAATCAAGTTAGGACGTTAAATTTCTTTTGTGGATATTAAAGGACCGTGTTTATAAATTCTTATTCTATAAAGACTATTGGTTTGTTGGTTATCACTTACGAGTATGATGTTAGGTTAATTTAATGATGTAAGATTATTATTAATAGATTAATCTAATAAGCTTTTTTATCCAAATTGTCAAAGGTCTAAACCACTTTAATAAATTTATCTTAAATTTTGGTAGGGAAAGTAACTTTGAATATGTTTACTGTGTTACTGAATTCCTTTTCTATAAAGACTATTGGCTGGTCTGTTATGACTTACCAATGTGATGTTAGATTAATTTAAAGATATAAGATGATTATTAATAAATTAAATTAATAATTTTTTCTTTCAAAAATTGTCATATGTCTAAATCATTTTAATAAATTTAATTTTAGAAACTCATTTTTCTTTTAAGTTATGCTAGTGAGATATGTTTGAAAAATTGAACTTCCTATCTCTTGGATAAATAAAGACTTGCTAATATACTTTTTGTCAATTGCACTACCATCATTAAACATAAAATCATAATTTTATTACTAGATTTTTCATTATAATATATGCAAGCAGGTTACAACCACTTAACCTGGTTAGGGGGTCTTAACTTACCCGTTGGGAATTCAGGTCTCTTGACCACCTAATCGCATTATATGCCATCCTGTACCAGATAATAGTAGTCTATTTATCCAAGCTATATAAACTTGATTATCATGTCCATTACCATAAGTTGTCTTTCTATATATATAAACTACAAATTGGAAAGCAAATGTTATTTGCATATAAACTTAACCAAAAATATTATGCATTCATCCTGCTAGTTCTATTGATTGGTCGGGGCTGAGCTACCCAGACCCAAGTCTTTCGCATTGGATCCAAACAACTCAGTCGGCAAGAACATGCTTGAGATATTTTTCTCGATTCGACCCAGGCAACCATCCTATTTCTGCAGCTAGGATTGGATCTTTTCATTGTTTTATTGTAGTTTGGAATGTCCTCAACAACAGTCATCTATATTTGTTCCATCACCTTCCTTCGGAGGCATTTCAATAGCCAATACATGTGTAGAGTTTGTTTATGTTATGTTTCTCTATGGAAAGTGTGTCTCGGGTCAGTAACTAGGACCTTCCACTCTTCCACATCCATTGGCCCCGCGTTTGCATATATTTTGATGTCCTCCTCCCACTCAGTGATGAGCCATCGGATCTCCTCTCTAGTGGCACCCACAAATGCAGCCACCACTTCTTGGACCAGTTTGCCCATTGGTTCCCTCTCACAGCAGTTTCCAGCATTGCTCATCTCAGCCTATGCGTTGCTCTCCTACGATCTCTTTCTTCTTCCCTTTCCATTCCCTGTATGAGCCATTGTTGTACTCTCATAGGGCCTTCTAGACTACTTCTCACAGTGGCCCGAAACTAGCCTCAGATATTTCTTCTCCCAAGGGGACTTACATGCTTTAGGAATAAGCAACCAAGGCTTCCAAACCATTATATTCATAATTTTTGATAGCCAATGGTTCTCTCCATCCAACATTTCTTCCCCCCATGTATCATTTTCAAAGCCCCACGCATGAGAGACCCCCAGCCAAGATGGCCCACACACCCCTTCATGCCCCCTACCTTGTGCCAATAATGGCCACAATCTCAGTCATGAATTTCATAGCAACCCATTGGACTAGATTCCTATAACCCCAAACGAAAGGAGCCCTACTCCTTCTCCCCAATGCCCCTTGTTGGCTGCCCTTGTCCCCTATCCCCCTGACTTCGTCTTTACAATTCTTATTGCTACTCAATCCAACCTCCCATCTTCTGAGCCCCTTACTCTACCAAGTATCCCTCCACTATTTTACGAACCATCTCTCACTCCCACTTCTAGCTGAAAATAGCCTCGCCAACTTTCCCAGCACACAAATTCCCTAGTTTCGGAGGAGTCCTATCCTGACATCCTCTCCCTTAATGACTCCCCTCGGGGTCTTGATGTCTACTCTCATGGCCCTTAACCTCCTCATAGCCCTAGCCTTCACAACTCATTCCATGACCCATACTAGAATTAACTCTATAGCAATTGCCTCTACCTTACCCTTTCCCCCTAGGTTTTCTAGGCACATGAGTAGACAAAGTTCACTCAGCCAGGAGCCTTCCCAGCCCATCCCTATGATCCCCATGTGCGACAGGAGAATGCCAAAGAAGAGAGAAACCCCAACAGGCCCTATGCACGAGAATGTAGTGCCTAACCAGAGTAATATCCCTACATAGCTTTTCAGTTGCAATGAATCCTGCCACCCTTGACCTTCCAACTATTCCCACCACCCCAATTTCTCTATCTCCCTAACGCCTTGCCCCCATGCAATTTCAATTCAACAAACCAAACATAGGGGAGCATAATGAAGTGTAGACAAAGAACATACCCGTTAACCAGCAGTTGGGATCATTGTATCTCCTCACCTTCCAGAAAACGCTACACCACCTTCGTTGTTATCTCCTCTTCGTGATCTCACTCCACCCTACTATTCATTTTTGCTGTCAACCAACTTTGATGCATGTGAATGCCAATTTCTTTCCTCCATATTATCATAATCATGCAAATTGCCATCGTGCCCCATGCTTCAATTGTGTGAGAGATGATGGAACTACATTCAAACATCTTTGTCAAAATGATCCTCTTAATGGATCTACCACCTCAACCCGATTGGGGAATACATAAAGATATTTTATTAAAAGAAAAAATTATAGAAACTTTGAAATGATGATGTGAGTCTTTATCCTAATTTCAATATACATATTTTAGTGAATGTACGTCCCTTTTCCTAAAAGCAAAAATTTATTGAAAACATATTTTGAAAATCCTATGTGCATTTTTCTAAAGGCTTCAAAGTTCATTTCCAAGGGGTTCAAAGTTCATTTGCACTCCTGAAAAAAAAGAAGGAAGTTTTAAAGTGTTCTTTACAATTATTTTTTTAATAATGGTAGTGAAACTATACAAATGCATAAAAAGGTTAATCAAGTCAAGAAAAAGAATTTTGAAATTCCATATGAAAAATTTATAGATTTCTATAGTGGTGAAGGCAGTGTTTGAATTTTGATTGGACATGCGGAGCTCTGCAACTTGAGAAGAGGTTTGAAGTTGGCACCAATTTTTGATTTAGGGTTCTATGGCGTGTCATGCAGGGGGGAGCACTGCTTCCTCTTACAGTCAAGATGTCATGGAGGGAGACAAGGAGGCAAGAGGGAAATGGTTCAAAACACCGACAAAAAAGATTTTAGAAGAAAGAGGCAAGGAAACAGTGGGAAAAAATGAAGTTCAGAATCAGGGAGAAAATCAACAGAAAATAAGTAAAGAAAAGGAGAAGGAAGGTAGTAGCAGAATAATGACTCATACAAAAACTACGAGGGTCTGCAAACCTAAATAAAGCATCATCCCCCGGGTCACATTAAGTGATCCAGCGATTCAAGTGCACAGGTGCCATATGAGAGAACATACGATCATCTACAAGTTCATGGGGTTATGGCCAACGGAAAGGGCTTTATACATCTAGTTCAAGAGCTAGTGGAAGCCAAAGGGAGGAATACATTTGCATCTTGGTTCTAAGGGCTTTTTCATGGTGGTTTTTGTGAGCCTATAGGACACAGATAGAGTGTTTGAAGGGGGACCTTACTTCTACATTGCGATAAGATTCTACATGCGGCCATGGAAAACGAATTCTGTTTCGGAACATGAAACATTCACATCCGTACTAGCTTGCATTAGACAATACTCATTACCTCTGGACTACTGGGAACCAGAGTCCTTGAAAGCCATAGGCAACAAGCTGGGGCATTTTCTGAAAATTTTAGAGGCAAATCTCAAAGGTAAATATATCTCCTTCGCCCGAATATGTGTGGAAATGGATCTATCTAGAGCCCTTCTGGAAGCCATAATCTTATAGGTATATGATGAATAATGGGTGCAAACAGTGGACTATGAGCACATACCACTCAGATGCCATTAAATTTCATGAACATGGCCATTTATTTAGAGACTACCCCACAAACAACCTGGAAATTAATGGGAGAACCTCTATGGACAAAGATCATGAGGGTTTTATCAAGGCTATGGGAAAAGGGAAAGGGGGTAAATGATCACACAAGAAAAAAAGAGAAGACAAAAAAACAAAACACAACAGTTTCAAGATCCTAGAGGAAGTGGAGGAGAAAATGGAGACAATCCAGGTCAAGGAGAACATCCTTAAGGAGCAGGATATGGAAACTGAAATGGAGGATATCCCAGTGAACAACCAGTAGATAAAGGATCTACAAAGTATCATGGAGATCAAGAAGAAGCATGAGATGACTCCAAATGAGGTAGGTATAGAGGACCACAAACTGCAGGAGATTCTAGACAGGGAAAATCTAGATCTAGAGCAATTTCTAGAATGAGGAAAGAACAAAGGAGTGGACTTATTGCCAAAAGAAGATTATGATCAAGTCCAACAAATCTATCTATGGAGGGCACAATAAAATGGAAATGGTGTCAAAAGAAACCATGAAATCCAAGAGCAAAGTGGAGTCAAAATGATGGAGAACCCATAAACACTATCTCCAAAAAACCCAGGGAGGAAAAGAGGAAGGAGAAGATAGAATGAACTGCTAAATGAATGTGGGAAACTACTGATTAACTCAAGTAAGATGAAAGATCTTACCAGCTATTATTTTACAAACCTTTCTTAATTAAGCTTACAACCTGGAATATTAGAGGTTTAGGCAGTAGAAGGAAACAGAGAAATCTCAGTAGTAGAATAAAAGAAGAAAAACCAGACATGGTCTCTATTGAGAAGACAAAATGTTCAATGGAGAAATAAGATAAATTCATAAAAAATGGTTAATCAAGTACGATTATTTAGAAGTTAAATCTAATAACTCTACAGGTGGGATTCTCACGCTATGGGATCTACAGAATCTGGGAATCCTGGATGCTGAAGCATCCAAGAACTATCATTCTGTGGTGTGTAGTCTTGTAGGTGACAAGGAGACTTACATGCTAACTAATGTATATGGCCCTCAATAGCAAGCAGATAAACTCAAGCTTCTTACCTCCTTCGAAGGTCTCAGAGCACGTTATCCCAATATACCCTAGATACTTGTAGGTGATTTCAATATGATTAGATATCTCTCGGAAAATAAAGGAGGCACTAGACAGCTTGGAAGAGACTTTGAAGCCTTCCAAGATTTCCTCTTGAACATCGGGATAGTGGACACTGAGACTATAAATGGAACCGTCACTTGTAACAACAAAAGAGGAGGGGTTTCCCAAGTGGCGTCAAAACTGGATAGGTTTATTGTTTCTTAGGATCTCCTCCTTACAGGATCAGCCATCACAGCATCCATTCTGCCCTTTATGGGCTTGAATCATTGGCCAGTTCAGCTAGAAGCTTCCTTTCTGGGCACTCCGAGAAATAGGCCTTCCAGATTCGAAAATGCCTGGCTCTCTCACCCCAATTTCACTAGTAACATTACCAAATGGTCGAAGGAGGATTTGAATATTCAGGGTACTAAGATGTACATGCTCTAGTAGAGATTGAAACACATTAAATCCAAACTTAAGGATTGGAACAAAAAGGAATTTGGTGATATCATCAAGGCCAGAATGAGTACAGAGTGAAAACTCTAGGAAATCAATTAGATCAACATCACAGAGAGCTTCAATGAGGAATGGCGAAAACTAATTGACTCTTTGTAGGAAGAATGGGAGGAGTGTCATTTACAAGAGGAAACATTTTGGAGACAGAAATCCAAAATTCAATGGATAAAAGAGGGAGAAAGGAACACTAAGTTCTTCCACAAATCCACTTTGGACCATAGGGCACATAACAAAATCACAAAGCTAAAGGATTCTCAAGGTATTGAGCTTGTCGCTCAGAAGGACATGGAATCAACCTTAGTACAACACTTCTCTAATATTGTAAAGGAGCCATTGGATGATAGATCTAGGTTCATTGATAATTTCACTCATTACATTCCCAAGTTAGTCACCATCGAAAACAACCATAATATCAACAGTCCAGTCTCGGAAGAGGAGGTTAGTGAGGTTATCAAGGAAATTCAAAGTGGAAAAGCACTAGGCTAGGATGGTTTCAATGTTTATTTCTTCAAAGCCTACTAGGATACAGTCAAACAGGACATCCTCGAGGTTGTGGAAGACTCAAGAAAACACAAAGAGGTTTTGAAAGCACTAAATGTGACCTTTATATCTTTTATCCCCAAGAAGGAAAATTTTATGACTCTGGATGGGTTTAGGCCCATCGCCTTATGTAATGTGGTGTATAAAATCATGTCCAAAATGATAGCCAATAGACTCAAGCCACTGCTACCTTCTCTCATCCTAGAAGAGCAAATAAGCTATGTGGAAGGAAGACAGATTTTGAACAACAGCAGCCAAGCACATGATGTGGTACACTCTCTCAAAAGCAACAAGCAAGCAGGTATGTTCATTCAATTGGACCTTGTGAAAACCTATTAAAAACTCAACTAGTCTTACATTATAGCCATTCTAAAAGCATATGGCTTTGACCAATACTAGATAAGATGGGTTATGGAACTTGTCACCTCGACCAGTTTCTCCATTCTTCTTAGTGGATCTCCCTCTAATACTTTTACACCTTCTAGAGGGCTCAGACAAGGCGATCCGCTCTCACCCTTCCTCTTTGTCCTCATGATGGAAGGGCTTGGTAGGGAAATCAAATTGGCAAATGTTGAATGTAGAATTTAGGGGATCAAGCTCACCCCGGATGGAGAGGCTAACACTCATCAACAATTTGTGGATGATACTATGCTGTAGGATATACCCTTAGTTAGGGAAGCAAAGGCAATCAAAGATATCTTAAATGATTTCACTGTGGCAACAGGCATAGAGGTAAGCCAAAACAAGTCCAAAATGTTTTTCTTTAACACTAATATTGCTATACAGAGAAATATCACCAAGATTCTTGGTTTTCAAAGGGACCAGTTTCCTTCAAAATACTTTGGCATTTCTCTTACAGACAAACCTCTAGGTAAGCAAATATGGGAACCTATTTTAAACAAACTTCAGGACAAAATCAGAAATTTGACTTGCAGAGCTTTAAACTTTGCAGGGCGACTTGTGCTCACTCAAGTGGTATTGTAGGCCATTCCCATTTTCGTGTTTGCAACTATCCCTGCTGATCAAGGTATTAAATAGAAAATAAGAAGAATTCAAAGAAACTTTTTGTGGGGTAGAGGGGAAGAGAAAAATAAGTGGGCTCTAGTTGCCTCGGACAAGCTCTACAAGCCTAAAAGCCATGGTGGTTTGGGGCTGCATGATCCGGAAACTCTGAGTCAAGCCTCAGGAGCAAAGCTCTGGTGGTAATGGACCAAGGAGCCAAGAGCCCCCTCAGCCAAGATTTGGACACAAAAGTACGCCAAGCACTGGCAGGAACAAGATCGCATTAGAATGACATGACAAATCAGGGGCTCACACATATGAAACCTTGCGTGGGAGAACAAATGTATTGTTCAACAACACTATTTTTGGGAAATTAGAACAGGTGACCCAGCTCATTTCTAGGAGCATAGTTGGCAACATTAACTCATCCTAAATAGGAATGAATCGACAACCCTCAAGAGAGACACAGACAACAAATGTCTTTTATTAGTAAAATATTTCTAGGATCATAGGAGGGATAAGGAAAAATGGAGGAAATGGAAGGACCTAAGTTACAATGGAGAGAGCCCTCTGAAGGCCATGGCAGAGGTTCTTGCAATGGACTTAGAGTAGAGAAGGATTCTAGTTTCCTCCTTACCTTACCAATTAAGATGGGGAAAGAATAATGGAGGCAACTATAACCTCAAAGAGGCAAAACAGGCAATCACAAGATTTAACTTTGTAAATGCCGAGAAATTCTGGCAGGAGTTGTGGCAGACTCCTCATTGGATGAAAATTAAATTATTTACTTGGTTAGTTCATCAAAGGAAAATCCTAACTTGGGAAAACCTTCTTAAGAAAGGTTTCATTGGCCCCTCTAAATGTCACCTTTGTGGATCTCATGAGGAAATGATTGAACACCTTCTAAATATTTGTTCCTTTTCTACTAAAATTTGGGATTGCGTGGCCTCAAGCTTTAGATAGACCGAACGACGGGCTTAGCATATCCATCACTTTAACAAAACGGAGGAAGAAATTCTCAGAGAATGAGATCACCAACAAAGCTTGGATGCTTGTACCAAGCTTTGTCATTTGGAATATTTTTAAAGAACATAATATGCGGATCTTCAAAAATAAAGCCAGAGAACCCATGCTCGTAATCATTCAGATTTTAAAACAACTCAAGGAAACAGTTAGGAGAATTATGAAAACAACTCCCTCGAATCCTCCTCTGCCTCATGAGGAACACATTATTATTAATGTGGGTCTTCAATCCATCAACCCTCAAGGAACAAAGAAGGAAGTGAGAGTAATAAATTTTGGGGATTCTGGTTGGCAGCCCCCTCCACAGGGCTTCTTCAAAGTAAATATTGATGGAGCTTCTAAGGGAAATCCCAGGGAAGCTGGCTGTTGGGGTGCCATCAAGGATCTTGAGGGGCACACAAAATACATTTTCCATGGCCACCTGGAAAAGGGTAACAATAACATGGCTAAACTTTTGGCTTTAGATCAATGTTTGGAGATCATGGTGGAGGCAAATTTTTAGAATGTTATCATTTAAGCAGATTCAGATTTGGTCATCAAAGTAGCCAAAAATATTCAAAATAGAACCTCGCCAGAAAAGGTGTCAAAGCACTGGAAGCTATTACAGGTTTTTCACCGTATCCACTCACATTTACAAATCCTTGAACAATAAGATTTGTTCATGTTAGTAGGAAAGAAAATATGCTTGCAGATAGGTTGGCCAAAGAAGGAGTGGCCAATAAGGATAGGGACTCATGGCATCGACGGGAGTTTCTTCCTGCTGGGAAGCTATGAGAGGATTGTTTCATGCTGGCAAATATAGATTGGGATTCATGGATGGACAGTGCTGATCCAGAGGATAGGTGTGACGATGACATCACCTAATCCATCTTTGTTTTTGGATCATGTTTACTCTTCACAAATTTCATGGCTTTCGGATAAGGGATGAAGGTTTTGAGCTGGGAAATAACCCAAATTGGACTTCTGGTTTATAGTTGGCTCAACGGGTTTCTGTTGGCGACTCCAGGTGGATGGCTTGGAAAGGCCGAGCTCTGAATGGCCGGTGCAATCAGACAGATGGTCTTCAATTGGCGATATCACAAACGCAAAACCATAAGTGGTATATCATGCGAGCTTGAGATGGTATCTGGTTTAGTGGAAGGAGCACGCAATTCCCCTCAAGGGGTTACACATGGCATCGTGATGAGAGAGGAAATTGCTCTTAACACACGGTTAACCTCCGTGCATATCAGATGCACGATATCTCTATGAGGCGTTGGATTAGGCCATTTCTTTCTATGATTGGGATTAGTCATTTGGGTTACTCAAGGTTCTGGATCCGATGGTCCACGGTGGGACCCTCTATGGGCCCAACTCTCCGCAAAACCAGATCCCATTTACTTGAATGGTTATCGTGTGACACCTTTTTGGTTTCTAGTTTTTTAGCTTTCGCTAGCAATTCTAGTCAGGGGGCGATGCATGGAAATGAGGGTAGAGAGGAAACCGCTCTCATCGTGTGACTAATCCGTAAGCATCTTAGCTATGAGATATCCGTGCTAGCCATTGGATCGGGACCTTGTCTTCAACAGCAGGGATTGATCGAGCTAGTTTCTTGCTAACCACTGGTTCGGGGTGTTGGTCTGTTGTGCATGGGTCTCGTAGCCATTTGCTCAATGGACTTCCCTTTTTGTTGTTGTTGAGTCAATCTGGGGGTTGATGTTAGGGCTTCTTTGGCCTGGTTGTTTCGGTCCTGTAAGCTTCCTTGCCACCCTTGTTGTCTGGCGCACTCTATATATTATGTAATTTACTGTGATTAATAGAAGGTTCATCTCTTACTTATTAAAAAATAAAAAATAAAACCAATATCTCTTTTGCAAATTTATTATTGTAAATTGAAAATAATTTTGAAAATCTATATATTATTTTCATAAATTTTTCTTAAATTTATTTCAATTTTGTTAGGTTTAATTAAATTTAATATACATTTTGATAAACTTGTTACAATATTATTTTTACAGAAAATAATATTGTAACAAGTACAACACCCTAACAGAAATGATCAAATTGTTAAAATTAATTTGAAGAATGTGTCTAATAAGAGTGTTTCTCTATTTTATTTTATATAATAAAAATTGTTGATTTAAGAACATGTAATAAAGGAACTTCTTCCCCACATGTATATCTAACAAATTCATTTATTACCAGAGAAGGATAGTAATATTACCAATCATACAACACTATATTAGAAATGATCAAATTATTAAAACTAATTTGATGAATGTGTATGACAAGAGTATTTCTCTATTTTATCTTATATAATAAAAACTCTTCATTTAAAAACATGTAATAAAGGATCTTCTTTCTCACATGTATATCTAACAATGTCATTTATTACCAGAGAGGAATAGTAATGTTATCAATAATTGATACACAAACTTTCATATTTTCATGCAATCCTAGCCTCCAAATATATTTTTACTTCCACTATGTTTTGTTTATGTTTTAAATGTAGATTATTCTTTTGATTTGAGCCTATTTTCATGCAATCCTAACCTCCAAATATTATTTTTACTTC
The DNA here is from genome assembly GCA_000404065.3 of Pinus taeda. Lineage (NCBI taxonomy): Eukaryota > Viridiplantae > Streptophyta > Pinopsida > Pinales > Pinaceae > Pinus > Pinus taeda. The sequence goes on from APFE031289109.1 coordinate 120,891, forward strand.
TACTATGTTTTGCTTATGTTTTAAATTTAGATTATTTTTTCGATTTAAGTCCCATAATGCCTAATTAAATGTTTTTCTCTAACCATTAAGCCATTCCACAAGAACAATCCTAAAAAAGAGTTCATCTAGATTTTCAATCGGGCTATGGTTTACCTCTAATTAAATAATAAATATTTGTAATGGAAAATCAATGGTTATTATTATTTCTAATATAATTAAAGAAGAGATAGATTGCATGCGCAACTTTAATATTACCTTATTATTAGTATAACTCATTAGCAACATCTGGCTGTCAACATTGAGGATCTGCCAGTTTTGGAGTGCCCCCCTCTCTCACCGACCACGTTGCATCTTCTGGGCTCTTACATGTAGTCATCCCCCTCATTCGATTCTCCCCTCCCATACCCGTCGCAACATCCTCCGACTCCCCCCTCGCGGGCCTCCCAGCCCTTTCATCCCTCCTCCATATCCTTGGCGCCAGAAGGACCCTCAAATATTCAACCCCCTACTCAAGCTTCCATTCAACCTGCCTCCTGCAGTTTAAACCCTCACTCCCCTATTCGATCGAGCTATTTCAGTTCTCCACTTCTGTCTGATCGCTCGGCCAAATCAGCCCAACACAGCACCTCTGAACCGTGTTGTAATCTACTCAAAGAGATCCCTACAGGCAAGTGCTCTCACAAGCAGAAAAAAGGCCAGTGCCTTAGGGCCATTGACTCAGACATTAACTTGACTTTCGAGGAGGACGTCCAAATGGCTGATGCACTCGATACAGCAAGAAAAGTTCTGGTAGGACGTGTGCGAGGTCAAACCTATTCGGTGGAAATATTGCGACAATGGACTGAGGAGATTTGGGGTATCCTTCTGAAGGAATTGGAAGCTATAATGTTATTAGCCAGGGGTTGATTAGCTCTACATTTCATAGAGCAGAATACACAGAATGGATATTATCGCAATTCTGGCATATTGAGCTAGCTCCAGTCCTACTGAAGCATTGGGATCCTCTTTTTGATCTGGAGCGTGAACAACTCAGAGCTCGGCCTATTTGGGTCAGATTGTCGGGGTTACCTATGCAATTTTGGACCCCGCAGGTTTTCAAACGGATTGGCAATGCATTGGGGACCTATCTTGAGCACAATAAGTCTTTCGAAAGAATAGGAATTATGACTGTGGCAAGGATATTAGTTCGTCTTGATACAAGGGTTGGGCTGGAAGAGAAAATCACATTACACCATAGGCACTTCTTGTGCAAACAACTATTGGACTATGAAGGTGTTCCTTATCAGTGTAGACGGTGCCACAAAGCGGGCCATTTGTACAAGGACTGTCCATTGCTCTCAGGGGTGGCTTCGGAAAATTTGAGGGGGACAAAACAACCTTTGGTAGAGCAGAATAAAGGCAATATGCAGCATGGTGAGGGTGACAAGAACCATGGTGAGATCCCATCGGAGGCAGGGAATGATGCTTCAAACAAGGCAAATAATAGGCGAAAAGCAAGGTCCTCACCTCCTTGTACCCGTTCCAAGATTGTTGTTGAGGCTACCTCTGCCCTGGTAATGTGTCATTTCCGATAACCTCTGTAATTATTTCAGATGTTATGTTTTCTGTTATGCACTCATTTTTGCATCCTCCTTCCTCAACCCTGGGTCCGATCCCCTCCATTCCATGTTCCATTAACCTGCCCCCCCCCGGCTTTCTCCACTACCCCCACCTCTCTCAGGGAGCCTTCCACCCCACTTACCCTCTCAAACACCATCTCTCGATTGGGATCTCATCCATACAATTTGCGTTCTCACGCCCATCCTAAAATTTTGGGACTGGCACTCTCCCCCGTGTTGTGTGTGGAGCATGATTGTTCAGAGGTCTTTGTTTCAGCCGGATGTATACCCTAGGAAGTTTTGTACACCCCTCCACGCGGGGGGGCGCTTGTCCCCCCTGCGGGGGTCCGGGGGGGG
>APFE031289109.1:122865-137983 GCA_000404065.3 Pinus taeda
AAACTACTCTATTTTAAAGCCTTTTGGTTGTGAGGCCTTTGTCCATATTGATAAAGAAAATAGAACAAAGCTTGAAGCAAAGTCAAAGAAATGTACCTTTATTGGATATGATGTTAATAATTCTGGTTATCGCTTATATGATTATGAAAATCACAAAATCATTAGGAGCAGAGATGTAATATTCAATGAAAAGGTCTTGTATAAGAATCAGTTGTAGGAAAAGAAACAAAAAACGGAAAACGAGGAATATGCAGTTCTTGATGAAATCACTGAAAAAGTAAAGGTGCCTGAAAATAATAATAATCAACAACCACAACAATAGCAACCATCACAACTACAAAAAGCACCCCAAACACCTAAAAGTGGTGTTAGAAGATCTACCAGGATAAGTAGACCCCCTGAATTATACTCTCCTTCATTATATTATTTATTGTTGACTGATTCCGGTGAACCCGAATGTTATGAAGAAGCAATGCAGGTTGAAAGCAGGAAGAAGTGGGAGGTAGCCATGGAAGAAGAGAAGGACTCCTTAATGCATAACCAGACTTGGGATTTAGTCAGGTTGCCTGCAGGAAAAACTACATTGAAGAATAAATGGGTTTACAGGTTGAAGGAAGAAGATGGAGGAAAACAGAGGTACAAAGCTAGACTTGTGGTGAAGGGGTTTGCACAGAAGAAAGGTATTGATTTTGATGAAATATTTTCTCCTGTTGTTAAAATGACTTCAATCAGAACTATTTTAAGTCTTGTAGCAGCTGAAGATTTGCATCTTGAGCAGTTAGATGTAAAGACAACCTTTCTCCATGGGGATTTGGAGGAAGAGATATATATGCAGCAGCCACAAGGATATGAAGTGAAAGGGAAGGAGAAACTTGTGTGCAGGTTGAAGAAGAGCTTGTATGGCTTAAAACAGGCTCCAAGGCAGTGGTATCTGAAATTTGACAAGTTTATGTCTGAACAAGGTTATACTAGATGTCACTCTGATCATTGTGTTTATCTGAAAAAGCAAAATGATGGCAGCTATATTATATTGTTATTGTATGTAGATGACATGCTTGTTGCAGGATCTAACATACAGGAAATAAATGTGCTCACAAGAAAATTGGCAAATTCATTTGCAATGAAGGATTTGGGAGCTGCAAAACAAATCCTTGGTATGAGAATAACTAGAGACAGGAAAAATCGTAAATTAACATTGTCTCAGAATGAGTACATACAAAAGGTGTTGAAAATATTTAACATGCACAATGCAAAACCAGTTAGTACACCTTTTGCTAGCCATTTCAAACTTAGTAAGGAAATGTGCCCAAAGAACCAAGAAGACGTGGATTATATGTCTAAAGTTCCATATGCATCAGCAGTTGGAAGCTTAATGTATGCAATGGTCTGCACAAGGCCTGATATTGCACATGCAGTGGGAGTTGTAAGCAGGTACATGAACAATCCAGGAAAGGAACATTGGATGGCAGTGAAATGGATTTCCAGATATTTGGGTACCACAGATCAAGCATTATGCTTTGCTGGTTCAAACATTTCTCTACAGGGATATGTTGATGCAGATATGGCAGGTGACAGAGATAACAGGAGGAGCACTACAGGATATGTATTCACTGTTGGTGGAACAACTGTCAGTTGGGTTTCAAAATCCAAAGTGTTGTTGCACTTCAACAACAGAAGCAGAGTATGTTGCTGCTACAGAGGCTAGTAAAGAAATGATTTGGTTACAAAGGTTTATGGGTGAATTGGGTAAGGAGCATGATAAGGGCACGTTATACAGTGATACCCAAAGTGCCATTCATCTTGGAACTCAGCATTTCATTCCAGGACTAAACACATACAGCTCAAGTACCATTTCATACGATCAGTGTTGGAAGATGGACAGGTGAAGCTGGAAAAGATACACACTAGCCAGAATCCTGCAGATATGCTAACAAAAGTTGTAACCAGGGAGAAACTGAGAACATGCTCAGTTTCAATTGGTCTTCAAGGATGACGATGAAGATGAGGAATAGCCAGGTCCAAGAGAGGAGTCATTGTCCAGCAAATGAGGTAGTGATGGAGTTTCTACAATCATTCTCCAAGTGGGAGATTGTTGTGTGTGGAGCATGATTATTCAGAGGTCTTTGTTTCAGCCCGATGTATACCCCAGGAAGTTTTGTACACCCCTCCATGCGGGGGGGACTTGTCCCCCCCGCGGGGGTCCGGAGGGGGCTGATCCCCCCCGACTGGGGGGCCGGGGCCAGTGGTCCCCCGGCGGGGGCTCGGGGGTAGCGCCCCCGAAGCTAAAAACAGATGTAAATTTCCCTTGTAAAAGTATAGTAATTTCTAGTGAATCTGAGCCATTCATCAGGCGGATGATCTGACGGTAGAACTTATCTTTAGTTTAGGGTTTTTTGCCCTAGATGGCAACCCCTCTCTTTGTATGAGTGTATTGTATTTGAGGCGGCGATATAGATGTGTATTTTGTGTGTGAGCTAAAAACAGAGAGGTGAGACTGTGAGAGAAAACAGAGGATATTACAGCGGCTTTGCTATAGGTTGTGTCTCTTCATTTTGCTGGATAATAGAAAGGAAGGACTGGCTGTTCGAGGTGGACGTAGCCCAAACTGGGTGAACCACGTATATCTGTGTCTCTCTTGTTTTGTGCATTTTCTGTGTTTATATTTCTGCAATACTTTATGTGTTCCATTGCTCTGTAATATATAATTTTCTAACACCCCGGGTGATCCACTAAATATAAACTGGTTAGAGGCCATCCATCCAATATCAAATCATCCATAAATTCGGCAGTGGAAGAGGTTGTGCGAGGCTGACAGTGCACCATTGAAAGGGCGTTTAGAGCAATTGAGCCCTCTGCCCCTGCTTCCCCTTGATTTGGCTCTCCTACAACTGCAGGGGATCAGCCAACTCCAAAAAGCGATTGGATCTCAAGCGAATAGCAAAGGACTCCATATGTGACATCCTCTTCCTTCACAAGACTCTGTATAATTCAGACATCTCTCTGAGAACCCTTCAATCCATCCTTCCAGGTTAGGTATTTCAGGGTTTGGATGCAAATGGCAAATCTAGTGGTATTTCTATTGGTATCAACCCCAGGACTGTCAAGATAATATCATCCTAGGGAGGTTGGGGATTCATAGGCATGGACATCTTCGTGCGGGAACTTGGACTCCCATTAAAATTTATCAACATCTATGCCCCAAACCAGAACAGATTTGCTTTTTGGCACAATATATTGGACAATAATATTGTCACTACTTCCACCATCATTGGAGGAGATTTAAATTTTTCTTTGGGTATGGAGGAATCCTGGGGACATCATGCACAATTGGATGCTATCTCGGAGCAGATGGGTACTTTACTGGACACCTACAAGTTCGTTGATGTACCCATGAACAAGAAAGCCCCCACTTGGCATAATAGGAGAATGGGGGAAGTTGCTTTGGGACAGATATTGGACAGATTCCTAATCCATGAGGACCTCCTCCATATCCTCCCCCTATACAGATAATGGGTAGGTACTGGAGGCTTATCTGACCATCACCCCATCTTCCTTCAATTCAGTGGACATACCAAGAAGCCCCGTCCTCCTTTCAAATTATTTTCTGGCTACCTACAAGAACCGGAATTCATCAATCTCGTGACTGATTTCTGGAGATCACAACCTCCACTAAGGGCTCGGAGGATGGCAGTGGATTTTTGTGAAAGACTCAAAACTCTCAGGAGCAGGATTGAGGAATGGTCAAAGAGGAATAAATTGAGAGATGAACAACATCTCATTGATATTGAGCTACAGATTGCACAACTAATGGATGAAAGGGGGCTTGGATTCATATCAGAGGATTCAAAAGTACAGTTGAATAACGTAGAAAAGAAAAAATCCAAACTACTACTTGACAAAGAAGAACAATGGAGGTTGAAAAGCAGATCCATCTGGCTGCAAGTGGGAGATGGTAATACAAATTTCTTCCACAACTTTGCAAATGGCATGAAGGCTTCCAATACTATATGGTAGCTACCTAGCAAACCTGATGGATGGGTCTCATCACACCAACAATTAGCCAGATTGGGTATATCACATTTTAAAAGACAATTTACTGCTCTGACGGTTATTAACCTCCTAGATATCATTAACCTGGTAGGGAATTTCCCAAGGTTTTTGGAACCTGATGCAGTTGAGTAATTGATACAACCAGTCACTATGACGGAACTGGAAGCAACATTAAAGTGGTTCAAAAAAGACAAGAGTCTGGGACTGGACGACTAGCTAATGGAGTTCTACTTTGCTTTCCTGGAGCTGTTGGGGAAGGATCTGCCGGCAGTCATTGAAGAGAGCAGAATCAATGGTCATATACACCCTCCCATGAACTTCACATATATTGCCTTGATTCCTAAGTCTGATTCCCCAACCTCGTTCAACGACTTCAGGCCCATATCCCTTTGCAACTGTCTATACAAATCATTTCTAAAATTATTGCTAACCACATTAAGCCCATTCTATCTAACCACATATCCCAGGAGTAATTCGCTTTCCTACATCATCATCATATTCAGGATGCCATTGGAACAACCTAGGCAGCCCTTCATTCCATCAAATACAAAAACCTCAAAGGCGTCTCTCTCAAAATCGACTTATCGAAGGCCTTTGACAAAGTGAATTGGCTTTATCTGAAAATGATCCTCATGCATTTGGGTTTCCCCCCCGCCATTATATCCTGGATCATGGGTTGTATCTCCTCTATCTCTTTCGCTATTCTTGTTAATGGATCAGCCACTTCAACTTTCAATATAAACAGAGGAATCAGGCAGGGCTAACCTCTATCACCACTCCTTTTCTTTCTAGAAATGGAAGGACTGAGGAGACTTATAGAAATTGCGAAAAGAAGCGGGGGTATTAGTGGGCTAAAGATCATGGAGCATTTTTATCTTATACATTTTACTTTTCATAGATGACATCCTGATATTCTTGAATGGGAGTGTCCGAGACACCACCTCCCTAAATGAGATTATGATTATTTTCTATAGAGCTACGAGGATGGAAATAAACAAAGAAAAATATACTATCTCCATATCTAATTGCACTCCACAGGAATCTTTCCTTGTCAATCAAAAATTTGTCTTCCAAGAAATAGATCTGCTGGAGGGACTCAAATACCTGGGATTCACACTAAAACCTGATGGATACAAGATTGCAAACTAGACCTGGCTCATCACAAAAGTGGAAAAATGAATCAGTTGCTGGTGTCATAAGCTCCTTTCTAGTGTGCAGACTGACCCTTATTAAATCGGTTCTTGAAGCCACCCCAGTGTACTGGATGTCACTTGCTTGGATACAGAGAGGTATCCTCCACAGAATTCAACAAATTTGCTGCAAATTCCTATGGAATGGAAAGAAGGAGGGCAAGACTTTCGCCTCAGTAAAATGGACCAAAATTGCTAATCCAAAGAGATGGGGAGGATGGGGACTTAAATTACTTCCAGAACTTGCACAAGCCTTGGCTGCCAAACAAGGATGGCTCTAACTAAAGCAAAACAGTCTATGGGCAGAGCTTATACATCACAAATATATCTGGCCATTGACCATCATTGACTAGATCAGACGACTGAACTGGAATAGAAAAGGTATATCGGGGATATGGAGAGCCATACTTAATTCTATGTCCATTATAAAAGAAGGTTTGCTTTGGCAGATTGGAAATGGTGCATCTGTTCGCATTGGTATAGATCCATGGTCGGGCTATGGAAACTCACATATGTTACCAGAGGGGTTGGTACATCATCTAAATAACAGAGGCATAAAGTTTCTTGCACAGATTGGAGACCAACAGAATTCTAACCTTTTATCACAACACTGGTTGAGTGAACATCACTGGAATATCCCAATTGAATGGAGTGGAGCTTGGCAAAGCTACATAGAAGCCCTTACAGAATCACATGTCAAAATAAGGACGTCAGAAGACGAACTTATATGGCCATTCTCTAAATCTGGACAATATACATCGAAATTGGGTTATGATAAAATAATTGAGGATAGAAAACCCACGGTCCTCAAAGGCTGGTTGGTGTCTCTATGGAAATTAAAAGCTCCTCCATGCACTAGATTGCTAATGTCTAACATTTTGACAAACAAGATCCCTACCGGTTCCTATCTTAAAAAAAGGGCTTTTTCGAGACCATCCCGATGTGTGTTGTGCTTTCAGGTAGAGGAATAGACCCATCATCTCTTCCTCTCTTGTCCCACCACCAGGAATATCTGATCACGGGTCATTCAAACTTTAAACTTGAATATGAACTGGTAGGGGGAGGATATCATCGCAACTTGGGAACTTTGGTGGTGCACCTCGCCGGTGAAAAAACCCCAAAACCGCCCACTCCTTATCTCATAGCACATATGGATCAAGAGGAATTCTATCATATTTGAAGATAGACAAGTCAACTGGCACCTGCTCCATCCTATCATCTGTGTGGCCTGTGTGGAACTACCAATTGATAACAGTGAGGACAAGACTAGGATCATTCAACAAGAGTACATAAACAAGGAATTACTGTGGGCCTACTTTGATGGAGCTGCCCAACAGCAGGGCTGTGGGGCCAGCATTCTGTTCCACCTATCAGAATTCCATTACTTTCAGATTAGCATGGGTTTGGGACGGGGAACAAACAACCATTCTGAGTTGATATCTTTGGGACATATTTTATACTTTGCCATTACCAAAAACTGTCGAAATTTTCAAATCTTTGGTGACTCAAAGAATGTTATTGATTGGGTTAACAACAATGCTGGTTGTTCTGCATACTCATTGAAGAATATCTTAGAGGAAATTGTTTTTTTCAAAACTTTTTTTGACCAGATATCTGTTTCTCACATCTACAGGGAGAGGAATGGAACTGCTGACCGGCTATCGAAAGAAGCGGCACATCGTCCTCTAGGCGAGTGGATGATCACTGAATTTTCCCCAGCAGGGACATACCAGTATTATCACAGGCCCTACATTGATGGGGCACTCGAGTGAGACAGTAACCTCAATTGCACAGTTTTTTGATCATGAACATTTTGACTATGTGTTGTATATAATCAGTAATTTTGCTTATAAATAGAACATCATCTGTATATAGATGATACTATCGGAACTCTTATTTTTTTATGGTCTCTGCACCAATACTAGTCGAGTGCCACAGTTTCAGCATATGGCTTCGGGCATCTACAACATGTAATTTCTCCTTTGAAATTATGAATTTTCTATTTTGGAAAAAAAACTCATTAATATTAAACTTTTAATTGAATTACATTCAAGTTATTTATAAGTTTCTCATTTCCTAGAGATAAGAAACAAATGATACAAGTTTGGTCAACTTTGAAATTGTAATGATTATTTGTTTAGTTTTCCCTCTACTTTGCTAAATTGATGTTGGATTCACTTGAATAATAAAACAACACATTTATATTCAATGAGTTAGACATCAATTGATGATTAAAACCTACTTTTATGTTTTAAATGTGTTACCCCTCTTATTACCTTTCTATCTTTTTATAGTTTTACTCTCATACTTATTAACCTAATTTAAAAAATATGTTAAGGAAATCTATAAAAACTAAAATCCTAAAATCTTAGTTATGAAATAGTAAATAAAAGTGGTTGGGGAGATAATAGTGACTGTATTGAATCTTCTATTAAAAACGTTTTAAGAATTCTAGTAGGCCAGTAATGCCTCTATTTCTTGTATTTATTGACTAAAATTATGGTGAATATTATAAATGTGAATTTAAGCAAACTTTTAACCGTGTGTAGCCTAATTTTCCTCGAGAGATGATAAAGAATTGAGATCAAGACATCAATTTAGTGTTTAGAGAGAAAAGTAAGGTCATACAATATGGGTGTGAATTCAAAAATATATATTTACACTTCTTTCGCCATTATAAACTTGAACTTGGCTAAATAAATTGTCATTACATCTTGTGATTTATAAAGAATTATGATTTTTTTGTTCACGTTAAATTTTGAAATATAGTTTTTTCTTTTTGTCAAATGACATATACAAGAGAAGCCCTGAAAATCCTCATAAATGAGTTTATTTCGTTATAACATCCTCAAATGCTACATATAACAAGTGCTGCTTGTAGCCTTCAGTCTGCTGATCTTAATTCTGCTGCAAAATGTCCTGATCATTTTGATGGGAATTAAAATATTAATGGGTATTAATCTAATTGTGGGTGAATCTTCTAGAAAAAGACGGAGATCAAGTCAAAACGATCTGAGCCTTTGATTAGGAGTTAATCTAGGTTACAAATCTGGGTTTGTTGGAAAAGTTTGTTTTAGGGAAAATGGTAAATTAGGGTTTTCTCTTTAATAACTTTATTGGGCATTTTCAAGAATAGGTTTTATTTAAGTGAATCCTATGGGCCAAAGGCCCAAATACCATATTTATAAAAGAGGTATGGTAAATTAATAAAAATATAAATAAATGAGAGGAAGCACCAATGAAGAAGCATAACATCCATTTGGAGCACTCTTCAAATTCATTTTCAGGAATGGTACTTTCTGCCTATATAACCGAAAAATTAGCAAGTTGCAGATGCCAACGTTGTTGCAAATGTGTGACAATTGTTGCTACTAGCAAGCACTAATTAGAACGAATTGTCCAAAATGAAATTACTCTTCGATGCCAATTCCCCATTTCATTTTTTGTGTTACCAAACAAGGGCTTATCCATATTTCCAAGAGGCATGCAAATAGGGAAGAATCGCAGATATGTATAAATCTTTTGATTTCATAACCCCTATTGGTGGTCATGGTCGACGAGGTTTTACCTGTCATTGTTCGGAACCATGTTGGTGTGCCTGACCTTGGCAAAAGTGTTCCCGCCACTACAAAGTGAGAATGGATGATAAGAACCAATCCACGTCTATGTATTTAATTATAGTTTTATTAATGTTTTGAACAATATATATTAAAAATTAGATTTAGTAATATATATTGCTCAAATACAGTATTTATCTGAATACAAAATTTAATAAATAATATATACTAGATACATTAATAAAATTAGCTATAACTCTACAAATATTAATTACCATATAAAAAATTAATAAAATAATTTAATTAATTTTATTTTATTTTTATGCCGTAAGGCGTTTCTATTTGAAATCAACTTTCCTCTTGGGTTACGTGTACATTTCTGAGCCTTTGATTTAAATGTTAGACGATGAAACTAATCTCATCCATCCAATTGATGAGACTGGTATATGATGAGACCCTGCAGACAGACAGTTGCTGGGCAGATGAAATGAAAAATTTGAATGGTTGTCATATATCCGGGTTGCATCTTAAACACGTTCTTCCATCCACATTCCTGCGCAGGCGCTGCCATGACTTTTCCTTGGGCATGTTTCTCAATATTGCATTTGAGGGCGTCATTCTGTTTCTGCATGCAAGACTTAAATTCGTCCAGTTTCAGCAGCTCTGTTTGCTGGAGGACGAGAAATAGTCCGAGATGGATATGGAGTGGATGATTGTTGTCTGTGAGATCGATGAACCCGGGGAAGTCGTTAAATATCCCTTTCGATTGGGATTTTGCTCGATGTATAGGAATGGCTGAAAGGAAACTTGATCTTCCGCAGCATTCTGAGACGCAGGATCACCCGAATACCCCTTTCGATTGGGATTTTGCTCAACGTATAGGAATGGCTGAAAGGAAACTTGATCTTCTGCAGCATTCTGAGACGCAGGATCACCCGAATATCAAAGGTATTTATTTTACCATTAATGGGTTTTTAAAATTTGGTTTTATTTAATTTTAATTATTTCTCTATTTTTTTTTAATTTTACCTCAATCGTTCAATTTATGTTCGTAGTCGTGGATTTGACTTTTTTATTGCTGAAATGGACTGAAAATTTGCCGATCTGGGTCTGGTGAAGCAGTCCATAAGCTTTTAGGGTGATCTTGTTCCTAGTTTTTTGTGAATAAATATTTCCTCCTGGAAACCCTATCTTATTTCTTCCATAAATCTCCTGGACATTTTAATTTTTTGCACATCTAATTGCAATCGTCATGCTTGATTTTTGCTACATGTAAAATTTGAAGATGAGCGTGCTGTCAATCGTTCATTTGATTGTTAGGTTTTATTTAAATATTTTTCCAGGGTTAGTTAAACGATCTTTCTTTTTTAGTCCTTCTGCAATTGTGCGTGTATGGTTGTTTATACTGTTTTTTAGTTTCTGCCTCTTTATGTTGTTAAGAGAAATTCACATTCTGCAAAATATTTTTGTGATGCTGTTGCATTAATCTGAACTTGTTTTGAAAATGCATGCATTGACATTTTAAGGTTTTTATTTTTGGGTATATACTACACTAATTGTGAGTAAAATGTAGTGTTGTGCTTAGATGGAGACAACTCGGGATTGTTGCCTGGCAACCCTGATGCGGAACTAAAAGGTAGGTATATGTGGTGGTCTTCTTTGGTCTGTATATCCATTACAGAGTAGATACACTTGTTTGATGAGATGGTTCTTGACACTTGTTGCAGATGTCAACGGGCCTGAAAATGTTATCCCACTTTCCCCTCAGTGGTTACACTCCAGGGTTGTTGAGAGCAAGGTATATGCAATAGTTTTCAGTAGGGCTTTGTAAGATTCGATTTATCGTGTCTCCATATTTTAGTAAATAGATTCATAATGATTATCCACTACAACACTGCCATATTTTATGTATTTTATGCTTTGTAGTTAGTTATTACCATTATTTTTCCATGTCTAGCAACATATGCCAGACATAATAATCTGACAGTGTCTTTGATTGATTGGTATACCCGTGTTTTAACCTTCTGTATGGTTGTTGCTGCTATACGTCTCTATTTTGGTTTAGGAACCACGAACTCCAAACCGTTTTAGTCAGAGTGGAAGTAGTGACACCAATCTCAAAGAGCAATGGAGAGGAGAGGGGTCCCTTGACAAGAAAGATTGGCAGAGAACTGCTCCTGAAAGCGATGGTGGTCGGCGCTGGCATGAAGAAGAAAGGGAAAATACTGCAGTTGCCAGAAGAGATCGTACAAAAGAAGGGGAAAGAGAAATTGAAACCTGGAAGGCTGATCGTAGATCAGAGAATACTTCGCAAAGAGAAGTAGCTGACAATAAGCATCCGAATTCAATCGACCATTGGCAAGATACTACCAGCCGCGATCCAGGACATGAGGCACGTCGTGACAGGAAATGGTCCCCAGCATGGGGTCCTGAAAACAATGAAAAGGATGTATGTCGAGAGAAACGTAGTGAGGTGGACAAGGAGGATGGTGGTCTTGATAGGCAACCTTCTTTTTCAAACAGTCGTCTAACTGCTGACCGTGATTCAGAAAAATCGGTAACTGATAAGTGGAGACCATCCTGACTCCGGGAGAAACTTATAAAGGATGGCGTTGGATTCCTTGCAGGTCGAGGTCGTGGAAGTGGTTTAACAAATAATGTTTCCATGAGAACCCCTATTGGTGCTTCCAATATTACGAATGCTTTTCGCTACCCACGGGCTAAGCTTCTTGACATTTATAGGGATTGTGGATCCATCTCATCTTTACGTGGTGTTGTTGATGGATTTGTGGAAGTTTCTGGGGTTACTTGTTCCGAGCATGTTGAGCCATTGGCATTTGTCTCACCAAGCCTAGAAGAGCAGGTATGGTTGTAATCTTCTGTTTTTCTATGGGATTGTCTTTATGTTGACTAAATAGTTGCACTATAATTGCATTTCAATATCCAGAGTGTTGTTTTGAATTTGAAGATTTAAGATGGGAAACATGCAGGCAGGAGTTTTTAAATAAATTTGTGACTATTGTCTATATCTGTATCATATTGCTATTTGATAAAAGAACAATTGTGATCCATGCTTTTCAGGCTGTATTGGAGGACATTTCTAAGGGCAAAGTTGCAGGAAGTGAAGCAGTTCGCAAGACATTTACTAATATACCTGGTAGGGTCTATATTGAGGGTCTTGGTATGCCAACGCTTCTTTATGTGCCATTGCTATATATCTTATATTTATTTAACAACTGAATGAATCAGTGAAGAGATATTGCCCAAAAGCAATAAGAAAAGTGCTTGTGATGAATCTGTGAGCTCTGTGATGGATGATTCTCAATTAAAGCCACCCGAAGATGTGCTTCCTGATTTAGACGAGTCCGAACTTATAGATTCATTTTTCAAGGAGATTGCAATAGATAGCAAAGGTAAGAGTAGTTCCCTCCCCTGACTGCTGATATATATCCGTTCATTACAAGATTCAATTCTGGCCGATATGTTTTGGATTTTATGTATATGTGATATTTCTCTTTTAGATTATTGTGCCCTTTAACTTTTACTGACACCGAGTGTTCTATTTAACAGAAAGGTATTCAGTTTCTAGTTTGTATGATTTCAAGGATGAGATATTCATCCCAAAGGCTTCTTCTGATATAAGGGGGCCTGCAAAATCCTTAAAAGGAACATCTGAGTATCCCCTTGTTGAAGGGAGTGTGGGTGAAGAGGTTTGTTATGAGAATGAAAATGTAAATTCATCAGGACTAGGTAATCATTATGATATTTTATCCACGAAAGGAATAGCATCAGTGGTAAGTGGGGAGAAGAAGACTACTAAAGATGTTGAAGTGACTTCTTCTAAACTGCCTATCAGGCTACCATCTAATGCAAGTGTGCTTTTTGATGACAAATCCTTTGAAGGGACTCCTGAAGGGTGTGATTTTGAGGAGGGAGAATTGGAAAATAAGTGTGGTTTCAAATTAGGAGATCAGGTTACCCTGCTTGAGGAACTAACTCTTTTTTATAAGGATCCTCAAGGGGATATTCAGGGGCTTTTTCTAGGCATCGACATAATTCAATGGTTTGAACAAGGTTTTTTTGGTACAGACTTACTTGTGTGCCTTTCTGATGCTCCTGAGGGAACACCATTTCAGCCACTTGGGGAGCTTATGCTACACTTGAGACAGAAACCTCATTCATCTCATGGTTTTGTCTTTTAGGATTCAAAAGAATCCAAAGGAAGGAGTTCAAAAAGTGGTCACGACATTTCATAAAAAAAAATTGGCATCGAATATGAACATCAGAGCTCAATACATAATCTTGAACAAGACAAAATATTGTCTGACTTTTCAGAGCAGACTAGAGCAGGTTTAACTGACAGAGGATTATCTTTTCCTGATATGCTCAAAGGTACTAGGAGGAATACACTTGATCACGAAGAACAACACTTCCTGGAATCAGCTACAGATAAAAGTGTAGGTAGGTTCGTTAACTCTCCCCTTCTAGGAAATGATTTAAATGTAAGTTTTAACATATTATTTTTATATGTCACAGCTCTATTAATTTAGTATTCCTTACTATGTAGAAATTCTCGCAAGAATAATTCAACATGGCAAAGGAATCCCACCAGGAGAGTCTATTGGAAGTCTCGAGAGGCACAGAATGTCCTTATCTCAGTTTGATTCAGACGATAGCATTCTTCCTTGGCAATCTGAAGCAAATGCCTTTGGTTCTGTCTGGCCTCAGCAGGAAGGGGATCAGTTCATTGACATAATATCTGGTCTACTAGATGCTACAGTTAGCAGTTCCATTTCTAGTGATATGCTTTCTATGATGTCGAGGATGCAATCCCATCCTAAAAATCAGCGGAAAGACTTATTTCATTCATCTTTGACATCATTGAATGGTGCTAGCTCTTCTCCTTCAATTGATAGGCCTTGGCCTCAAACATTTCAGAGGGATGCACATTCTACTAACAAAATTTTCAATGTTGGATCGGATCCTCATCTTGTACTGCTGTTTGATGTGACTATTATTCCTCTAGGCTCTTAGTACTTTGATTTTACACTCTCATCCAGGATTTTTTTTTTTGGAAGTGCTTTAAGAAACAATTCCCAAAGGTTGCTACCCTGTTTAGAGCAGACTTCCTTCTGCCAAGGTGCTACGGGCCAGGTCCGTGAGGTAGCTATTCTGCCAAAATTGTGCAGGGCTTGCAGTTGGCTTCATCTCTTTGAAACTAATACTATTTGGGTGTTGCAGATCTGGTTGAAAATATAACGCTGGTTGACAGCATAACACTCCCTTGATCCCATCAGGCACCATTCCCCGAGTTTTTGAGTGATCTTGATTTTTCACCATCATCTTGGAATGTGTTTTCTACAAGTGATTTGAGAAACATACCCCAAAAGGGGCTGCCCAGTCCAAGAGGTTGTATTCTACCAAAATGGCCTCGGCCTTTCATTGGGTTTTACTCCTTTGAAACTGATACAGTTTGGTGGAGCAGATCAAGGCAAAAATGCAGCCCACATCATCAAATGGCCATTACATCAAGTCCTGGAATGATGGCTTTGCAAATGAAAGCAGAGTAGGACTGCAATTATTTTTTCATGGACTAAAAGCAATGTATGCATACAATAAATATTGATATTTAAAAACAGTATGCAAGATCAGAATGAATGTAAGAACCAGCATGAAAAAGGTTTTGCAGCGCTGAATTTATGGAAAAGTCTTTTTGGAAGACTCACGCAGTTTTGAAGCTTTCTAAGTCTACTCAGAATTCTTTTCGGCCCAAAACTTTCAATGTCAAACGACATCGGAAAAAATGGAACCTTATCTCTCAATTTGTACTCAGTCTTTAATTTCCTTATTAAACCCAACCTTCATTGTCCACCTTGAGGGTGACACATTCTGTAATTTGAATATTTAAATGTGTCACTCTTCCATATATAAATTTCAGGTAAATTAAGTGACAATACCATCATCATCTGATAAGGATTACCTTGGGTTGCTTGTGTTTGTGTCTAGGGTTGTTGTGCAGTTTCTATGTAGTTACATCACACTTCCACTTTATGCCCTTGTGACACAGGTCCGTCTACACAGGTCCGTCTACTCCATGTTCATTGAAAATACAATTAATTTAGGTGTTTGACAGGATCGATTGAACTTGAGAAAATCCTGGCTTATATAATTACAAAAAAGGAGAGTTACATCATCCAAGTATTCACTTAGTATATTCACCTGGCTTATTTTGTAGAGAAATATATTAATCAAACCCTACATTGTGATATTAAATATCTTACTTGTACTGATAATGCATTAAAAACAGAGGAAGAAACAATC
>APFE031289116.1:0-15577 GCA_000404065.3 Pinus taeda
GTCCATAAAAGGGCGATGATAAAGTTGATAATGGTCTCCATTCCTTTGCTCCTGTATCATCCATGTGTCACGTGGCCTAACCGTCGCCTCCTTGGAAAGCTTGTCAGCAAGTGTGTTGTGTTCCCTGTATATATTACGACAAGCAAAGTTGTCAAAATAAGAAATATGTCTATGGACCTCATCCAAGATAGGCCTCAAAGTGTATGCATGACAGGTTAATGTTTTATTGATCCAATTGCAAACAATTTTTGAGTCCCCAAACATTTGTAGGTTCCTACAATGTTTTTCTATAGCAAATTGTATGAGGCGTTTGGCTGTAATGAGCTCTGCATAATTATTTTCGCCCACTCCTCATGCAATTTGTATTTGAAAGTGATGGGAAGCAGTTAGATATAGTACGACACCACCCCCACACCCTGCCTCTTGCATTGATCCATCAAAATAAGCCCATCGCTGGGTGCGATCAATGGTCTCCGGAATGATATGTCTGGAGGGTGGATTTTCGTCATCTTCTTGTATGTTATTGTAATATGCCAGGAGTTGGGCAGAGATGGTGGGCTAGTGAGCAGTGGTATCCTGAAAGATGAGGTGGTTGCGGGAAATCCAGATTTCCCAGCAGATGAGGGGGGGAAGGTTCCTGGCTTTTTATGGGGATGCAGATGTCCACCAAGTGGTCCAAACATCCTTGATAGACTGTCCCCTCCATGTGGACTGAGAAGGGGTGATTAGGAGGGCAGTTCTCCAAATATTAGCAGTGCTGGGGCAGGTGAGGAAAAGGTGGTCAACCAATTCTGAACTGTCTTTGCATAGGTAGCACCAGAAGGGCCCATGTTTTCCTCTCTTGATCAAATTGTCTCCAGTGGGAATCTTGTTTTTCAAAATTGACCACATGAGTAGTCTGGTTCTAGGTGGTGCTTTGAGTTTCCACATGCATTTCCACCATAAATCTATAGGATGCAATTTGTGTATGTTTGCAAGACATAGATATCCCTCTTTGGGTGAGTACCGACCGTTTTTTGCATGTGCTCAAATAATCTCATCCTCCCCTTCATTTATTCTGATATGAGGTTCGGTGAAGGCAGTAGTGTATTATTCCCAGAGATGATGCCATTGTTGAGGAATGAGCAGACTGTGGGAAGATTTCCATGCTTGATGGAGAAAGGTGGATCTCTCCATGTCAGCAATGTGATTGATGTGTGTAATGCCAGAGTTGACAAGGTGGAGCTTGAGTTCTTCAGGTAACTTGTGGGCATTTCCACACCCAATCCAAGGGTCAAGCTCGATGTTAACAGATGTGCCAGCTTGAATTCTCCAAGTGAGCCCATCTTGAATAAGTGCCAAGGAATTTAGTACTACTTTCCAAATGACCGAGATCCCTGTTTTGTTCCAGCTTTTCTGTCTTAGCCAGTCCATCATGTTAAGGGGAGCTATGTATTTGGAGGAGGCCACCATAGTCTAGAGGTTATTTGTAGTGATTAGTTTCTAGCCTAGCTTGGCCGCCAATGCAAAGGAGAAGTCTTCCATATTTTTTATTCCCAATTCTCCCCACTTCTTTGGGAGGGTGAGCAGATCCCATTTTTCCCATGAAAAAATTATCCCCCTTGTTTTTCTTTCCAAAGGAATCTGCAACAGAGGTTTTGTATTCTATAGAGGATTCCTCTAGGTATCCAAGCTAGGGACATCCAATACATCGGAGTGGCTTAGAGAACAACTTTGATGAGAACTAGTCTTTCTGCCTTGGAAAGATACTTATGATACCAGATATTAAGTCTTGTTTCTAGCTTTGAGATTAACTATGTCCAATCAACTATTTTGTAGCCATGTGGCTTCAACCTGTAGCCCAAATATCTGAGGCCCTCTTCCAACTGTAACAAGGTGAAAGGAAACTTGTGAAGGGAAAACTCGATCTCATGTGGAGAGCAATCAGATACAGTGAGGGAGGATTTCAATTTATTTATGTCCATACCTATTGCAGTTTGGAAAAGGTTGATAATATGTTGAAGAGAAGTTGATTCCCCAATTCCCCCATTGAGGAAGATCAACACATCGTCCACAAAGAGGAGGTGTGTTATCATGCACCTGCTAGTGATCCTGATTCCCAATAGTTGACCTCTGAGGTGCATATCTTTGATAAGTCTATTGAGCCCTTCCATAACCAGTAAAAAAATCAAGGGAGACAAGGGGAATCATTGCCCAAGGCCCCTTTCAGAGTGAAAGAAAGGAGATGTTGCTCCATTGATCAAGACACCAAAGGATATATTTGTGATACAACACATTATCCATTTTATAACCCCATATGGGAATCCTAAATGAGTTAGGAGCATTCTGATATATATCCAACTTACCCAATCAAATGCCTTTGATAGTTCTGCTTTGTGGATCATACCTTTAATCTTATTCGTCTAAATAGAGTGCAACACTTCTTGAGTTGTACAAACTGCTTCATGAATCTCTCGGTCTTGGAGAAAAGAAAATTGTTATGAGGAGATGCAGGTAGAGAGAATGGGTCGAAGGCAGTTTGAAATGATTTTATATATGCAGTTGCATAGGGATATGGGCTGAAAGTTGTCGAAGGAGGTCGAGTTGTCTCATTTGGGTATGAGGGTGATAAAATTGGAGTTGATGGCTCCATGCATATGGTTAGACGATCTTCATTCCTCAATAACCTTGAGTAGATCATCTCCAAGGATTTCTAAAACAAACATATAAAACTCCATCGACCAGCCATCTGGTCCAAGACTCTTATCCCACTTAAAGCATTTTAGAGTAGCCTCTGGTTCCCCTATAGTGACTTCTTTGTTCAATCTAGAGCATTCTCCTGGTCGACAAACCGAGGGAAAAGTTGTGCCACTCTTATGACTTCCACTAAGGTGGCATTGGGGGATGCTTGATGGATCCTCTTAAAGTGAGATGTGGCTAGAGAGACCAGTTGTTGGAAAGTATCCACCTCATTTCCCTACTCATTTATCAGTTTCCAAATGGTATTGATTGCCTTTCGTCCATTTGCAAATTTGTGGAAAAATTTTGCATTGTCATCTCCCTCCATCAACCAGATTGTTGTACTTCGCAATCTCCATATTTCTTCCTGCTCTTTGAGAATTTTCCCTCTCTTCGATATTAAGGCAATGAGCTTATCCTTTTATTCTCTTGATATAAAAAACCCCTCCTTGCTCGTCCTACACCGCAACGATTTTTGTTTCAATGTCACTAAGATTTTGTTCTTCCTGTTCTCTCTTATTATGAGCCCAGATTTTTTATAACCTCTTCAGTTCTTTTAGATTGCTAACAAAACCTTCTGTAATGTTCCCTCCAACAGTAGGAGGGTGGGACTTCCAGAAGTTTGTGATCATCTGGGTATAGGTGGCATCCTTCAACTAGGTGGAATTAAATTTGAAGGGGCTCTAGTTTTTCTTATGCCTCCTCTAATATCAAGGAATATCGGCAAGTGATTGGATATTCCACCTGAGCCTAGTCATTGGCGGAAAGTGAGACCTCTCTCCAGTAATCATTCCTTGATGAGTAATTGATCTAACCTTTTTGCAAGATTGTCCTCTTCGCACCTTCTGTTCCTCCATGTAGGTAGAAAATTTGCAGAGGGGATATCAATATAATTGTGGGACTCCAGGATATTTTCAAGGAAGGCAGACAGAGGGTCAACCCAAGCACGGTGTCCACAAGATTCCAAATAACCCATAGAGAAATTTAGGTCCACTCCCAAGATGATTTGCAAAATGTTTGAGGACATCAGGTGCTCCCAGAAGAGTTCACGATGATGACAAGGCCCATAAACATTTATCAGTCTGATATCAGTACCCATCTCAAATGAGAAGATGTCTGCCCCTATGAATCCAATGCCTACCCAAATGTTGTACAACTTGATAAGGTGAGGATTGTAACCCAAGGCAATTAGAGGGCAATATTTGTAGAGGTGACCCACTTTTTGACAATGCCTGCATCTAAATGGAACCCCCTCGTAATCGAGGATCCGCGTTCACGAGTAGTTCCTCCAACAGAGAGTAATTTTCTGTTGTAACCCTTCTCTGATATCTAAGTGGACTAAGATCCTTGTGAAGTCCATGATCCCTATGGTGAGATATGATTTATCGTATTCCAGGTAGGTGCCAAGTGTGTTTCCTATGTGCTTGAAGATGTCCTTGGACCAGAATTGTATCAATAAGCTGGGAAGGCGAACCCATAGAGGCCCAACCCCGAGTTTTTCCTTATCTGGATAAAAAAAAAGGGCTCCATCTCCTTAACAACACAGGTGCCTGTTCAATATGCCAAAATGAGGACAAGACCCAGTTTGTATGTTCGGCCCGAGAAAAATGTAGAGCGAACCAGCCACGGACAAAGGTTTGTACGAAGGGAAATTCTTCCAAGTGTTGTCCCCATATTTTAACAACACATTGTTTTAACCGTTTTGACGAATAATTCCTTCCCCGAACTCTCCCAACTAGGACTCGCTCAACCGTGGCCATGGTTTCTCCCCCTGAAATTCTTCTTCCCAATTGATAATTATGTCTTGCACCCTTGATTTCATACACCTCTTTCATTTTTCCGACCTATGATCCATGGCAGTGGCATCCTCCTGTGATCCGCTACATGGAGGGTTTGTAGGGTTAGGGTTTGGGGGTTCAGGTTAGGGCCTGTGGGGAAGCGTTCGGAAGAGGAGGGATTTTTGTGAAGCTACCAGAAAGTGGGAAAGATGTCGATGTCGAGGAGGAGGGACCTTAATGGGGTGGAGGAACACCGAGAGATGAATGAGAGGGGTAGTGGGAACACGCAGATGGCTAGAGGGAAGGGTATTCAGAGGAGAAAGCGGCGAGGTCAAGGCCAATGCACTGGGCCACAAACTGCAGGGAGGTTGGCGACAAAGGAGGAGTGGTGAAAGGCGGCTAGGAGGGTGGCACATCAGGTAGGTTAATGACCGAGCAAGATGGTCCTGTGATTGAGGGTATTGGAGTGATAGCTTCTGTCAGGTCGCTGCTATAAGGAAAAAACCCCTATGAGCTTGAGTATCTGCCAAATATGGAAGTACCCTCGAGAGGGTCTTCTGAATAATCAACTAATTTTGTGTCCATAACTACTCTGGGGGTTATGCCAGTTGCCACCGTAATCGAAGACAACCGTTGTTGTGGGGGACTAATAGCTGCAGATGGAGTAAATGATAAGAGAACAAACGTGGTTGCGAGGAATGGGTTCAGGTTGATGAGTGGGTAAACGGACGAAGCTTGGAAACAGTGATCGGAGGACAACGTCAGATGGAAAACGGGACTAGTCTAGGACATGGGGAAGATAGCTCCAGAAGACTGCAGAAAAAACCCTAGCCCGTGTCGAGTTTGGGTCGCGGTGAAGTTCCCATCTCGTATAGCTCCCATTTCAGTTACTCCTCTACTTTATGCCATACAAGCACTTATATATAAATAGTTATTGATGTAATTCCAAATTATCCATTGTTTCAATTGGTATCCCTATCATACATGTATGTAATATAATAATTAGCATATTAATACTTGTTCTTAGATATCTTATAGACTAAGGTATAACATTGTATCATACCATACATTTTTAACCATACAAGAACTTATATATAAATAGTAATTAATGTAATTCCAAATTATCCATTGTTTTAATTGGTATCCCTGTCATACATGCATGAAAAATAATAATTACCATATTCTAGTCGTATGCTATATACCACAATATTTGTCTATGCTTATTATTTATATTAGAGTTTTTGGTACTTCCATTATTGAAATACATTAGAAACTTATTCTCTCTATCTTTTTACCAATGACATTTTCAATTTATGTTATGATAATGCTACCAACCACTTCTACCATTTACATGACATGATGTACTCTAAGCATACTATGCTGAGTTAGGTTGATTTTATCTTTATGATTAAATATTATAGGAATGTTTGAATTATACCATCAATAACTTATAAATGCATAAATTGTTCCTCTGGAAGTATATAATAATAACAATAAATTATAGAACCACTCAGGTTGGTTATAAATTTTATTTGATTGGTTTTATCATACAAGGAAAATCATGTTAAATTGTGGTAGGATTCATTGGTGAACCATGGTTATAAGAGGAACACCAAGGAGTGGGGAAACTAAAGGGTGCAACATGGAGCCACCACCATAGCCAACTCCTTCCACCCCATCCAATGATGGGGAAACATCACAACACAAAAACATATACTCGCTGGAGAAGTGTTGAACTTAATGAGATCATTATAGCACATGTCTAAGGCATTATAAATCATCTGGAACAGGGGCATGGAGGACTTTTCATATAAAATGAAGCACCCCAAAACACTACAAGAAATGATGTACATCGAGATTTCGAAAAGGTAAAATTCCCAGAGTTTTGGGGGTCCACGAATGGTCAATCTACAGAGGCATGGTTAGAAAACATGGCTATGTGCTTTACCTTGAGATTACACCTCAAACCTGAAGGCCAAGATGGGTATATTGAAGCTAAAGGGAAACACACTACTTTGGTGGAAGACATTATTACCCCAGTTAGGGATGGATATCTCAGAAGTAACTTGGGAATTATTTGAAGAAAATTTTAGAGAACACTACATGTGAGAGGAGTTCCTTGAGAGGCAACTAAATGAATTCAATGCATTAAAGTAGGGGAGTCGCTCAGTACCAGAGTATGAGGCTCGTTTAACGGAATTACTCTATTATGCCCCTCACTTAAACACATAAAGGCTCAAGGTGAAAATTTTTTTGTATGGACTAAATGCTAACATTTGGGACAAGGTTAGGATATTAATGCCTCGCACCTTGCACGAGGCACGAGGAAATTCAGCGAGCGATCATTGCAGAGGAGGAGATCATGAAAAATGGACATAGTAAGTCAAAAAGGCCCATAGGATTAGGAGTAGCAAGTGTAAATAGTATGGAACAAAAAAAAATCAAAGGGGTCTTGGGCTCAATCATCAAAAGTGGTCAACAAGAAATCAAAGAACACCATATAGGAATCCATCTCAGCAACCGCACAGGGTACCTCGATAAACTCGTCAACCATAACAACACTATCCTATCTGACAACACCAAGTCACACCACCTCAACATTGATCCCAATAGTCTGGCTCTTTCCAGTAGAGTTCCAGTCCAACTCTCATTTCAGTCAGTAGTAGGAGCCAAGCTCCTAAGAGGGGGTGTTGGACTTGTGGAGGTCCTCACTTTGAGAGGGATTACCCTCAAAATACAAGTAATACCAACTCAACTAAAAAAGAAGCTACGATGGGGGATCTGGGGAAGGCTCATCACATCCATGCAACGATGAACAGTCTCCATGTCAAACACCAGTCCACTGTGTTGGAAACCTCAAGTAATATTGATGGTATGCGTTTTGTTATTTTAATAAATCTAGCAGCTATTGTCTCTTTTTCTTTCTCTAAATGCATTATCATGGATTAAACATAAAGAAACTGCACAACATGGTTTTAGACATGTACGAATGGCATGTGGTATGAAAATAAATGTAGGAAAGATGGTAAAGGATTGTGAGGTGGACTTGAGTGTATGTAAGACCAAGGTATCGTTGTACTCTATGATCTTAGGAGTATATGACATAGTTATAGGAATGTATTGGTTCGAATGACATGAGGCACTCCTAGACTGCAAAGACAAGGTACTACATTTCACAGATGATGACGACCAAATAAAATCATTGAGGGGAAAGAACCGAGGGGTGTCCCTGAGGAACATCTCCTCCATGCAACTAATGAAATAGGTGAAAGGGATGTCAATGTTCACGGTGGTAGCTCTAAATGATAAGGATGATTTTGAAAACCTTGCTAAACATCCAATTCTTGTTGAATTTAAGGATGTATTTCCTAAAGAACTACCTAGGCTACTCCCAAAAAGGGAAATTTATTTCACCATCGACCTTAAATTAGGCATTGAGCCTATTGAAAAGGCACCCTATCATATGACATCTCCAAAGCTAAAGGAATTGCAAATCCAATTAAAGGAATTGTTGGACGTGGGGTTCATACAACCCAACACATCTTCGTGGGCAGCCCCTATGATTTTTGTTAAGAAGAAGGATGGGTCTTGGAAAGTGTGCATTGACTATCGCTAGTTGAACAAAGTGACGATAAAAAACCAATACCATCTACCAAGGATAGACGACTTATTTGATCAAATGAGGGGGGAAAATATGTCTTCAAAATAGATCCGAGGTGAGGATATCATCAGTTGAGAATAAAGGAAGAAGATATCTCGAAGATAAACTTTAAGACAAAATTTGGGCCTTATGAATTTGTAGTTGTACCCTTTAGACTGACAAATTCCCCAGGTGTTTTCATGAGTTTGATGAATGGAATATTTCAGGATTACTTAGACAAGTTTGTACAAGTCTTTATCAATGACATTTTGATCTACTCAAAGACCCTAGAAGACCATGACAAACACTTGAGAATAGTTCTAAAATGTCTTAGAGAAAACCAATTGTACGAGAAGTTGTCAAAGTGTTCCTTTTACCGTACCAAATTTCATTATCTTGGGCACATTATCTCTAGGTATGGTATCACAGTAGACCCGACAAAGATTGAGGCCATCATGGAATGGCCAACGTCGACCAATGTTCATGAAGTACGAAGTTTCATGGGCATCACAAGGTATTATCGTAGATTTGTCAAAGGGTTTTCAAAGATAGCAAGCCTCATTACCGAGATCTAAAGAAAGAACAAGAAATTCATTTGGACTGAAAAATGTGAAGAGGAATTCCAACGGTTAAAGGTGTTATTAATGACAACACCAATTTTGAAGGTGCCAGATATGGAACAAGAATTTTTGGTTTGCACCGATGCCTCCAAGGAAGGGTTGGGTTGTGTATTGATGTAAGAAGGAAGAGTAATAGCTTATGCATCAAGGAAAATTATAACCCATGAAGAGAACTACACAACCCATGATTTAGAAACGACAAAAAAAAATTATGCACTAAATATTTGGAGACACTATCTTCTAGGACGGAAGTTTGAACTTAGGATTGACCATTGTGGGCTACAACACATATTCACTCAAGACCACTTAAATGCAAGAAAAAGATCATGGCTTGATCTAATCATTGAATATGATTTTTATATTACTCACATAAAAGGAACGGTAAATAGGGTAGTTGATCCTTTAAGTAGGAGGCCTCAGATATTTTCAGTGATTCCCTTAAAAACATTTGAGGGAGAATTTTCTTGACTTACAACTTAAGGACACCTGGTACCAAGAGGTTAGTAAGAGTTTGAGGGAGGATGCAATGATGATCCCAAAATATGAAGAACACATTTTCCAAGAAGCCTTGGGAACTCAGTTGAACTTCAACACTACTTATCACCCGGAGACAGATGGTCATATGAAGAGGACTAATCAAATCCTCGAGGACATGCTACAGATGTATGTGATGGACCAACAAAAGAGATGAGAAGAGTTTTTACTCCTAGTGGAATTTGCTTACAATAATAGTTATCAGAGTTCCATCAAGATGGCGCTATTTAAGTCCTTGTTTGAAAGACCTTGCAAAACACCTCTTAGTTGGGACTGACTAGAGGACCGAGTATTAATAAGGCTAGAAGTGGTGCAAGAGATGGAAGAACAAATGAATATGATTAGGGGGAGCCTAAAATAAGCATAAGATCGATAAAAAAGCTATGTTGATGCTCATCGGATAGACCGAAGTTATGAAGTGGGAAATAGGGTGTTCCTGAGAGTAAGGCCCCAAAATAGCTCTATAAGATTTGGAAAGGGAGAAAAATTGTCTCCATAGTTTATGGGACATTTTGAAATCTTAGAAAGAAAAGGGTCGGTGGAATATAGGCTTGCCTTACCTCCATCTCTATCATGTATGCATTATGTGTTTCATGTTTATGTTGTGCGCTATTATATTTCAAATCCTTTGCATGTTATTGACTTAGGCCATTTGCAGGTTTCAGATGAGAGGACGATGATGGACGAACCAGTTCGCATACTAGAACAGTGAACTTTGCAACTTAGACAACGGTTAGTGGACCAGGTTAAGGTCCAGTGAGACAATTACAATCCCAATTCAGCCACTTGGGAGGATGCTGAGGAGATGCATCACCGTTTTCCTTACCTATTCCAAGGACTTTGAGACGAATTCTATTGTTAAGATGGGAGTAGATGAGGAAAAAAATTTCAATATGGTCTCTCTGTTATTAGTTGTCTACTCATGGATCATGAAGAATTATTTTTATGACACCATTGACCCTAAGGAAGTTGTCATATTATAATATGTGAATCTTGTCAATTTTCTAAATGAAAAGTTTCACCTTTTTTTAGTATCCTCTCACTTTATCTTGACAGATTTGAGTTTATTGCCCTAATTATTCTTGAGGACCATAGGCAGACATGCTTATGAAATCAAATTCACGTGTAATTTGTAATTGAAAAAGAAAAGAAAAGAAGAGCAAGTCTAGTGAAAATTATTAAAGGAAAAATATTGAATCATGAGCCCAATGTAATATTGATTAAAATATTGAGGATAGATGCCAAACGGATGCAGCGAATGCAACCACCAAGCTCTCATCCGATGGCTAACTGAAGAGGATCAAAGCCATTAATCAACTTGAGGAGATCTATAAGAAGCAAGAAACAACCTTGAACCAAGTTTCCCTCTTAGCATACCCATATATTGCCCATTTTTTTGCCTCTTTCGAGTGTCTCTTGGGACATGATTGCAGAGTTCCATTGGTTCATAGTCGGGAAAAGGTTAAGATCCTTCATTGCATTTCTTTCACCATTTTACCATTAAAATTAGTATTGACCTTGTGACTATTATGTAGGATACAATATTCTTGTTCACTAATTTGATTAGCTTAAAACAATTATGCATCACCTTCCCATTTTATCACCTATCCCACCCTACAGAAATGCACCTACATGAAAAAATGAAAAAATATATATATATATTCCTTGGTTGGTCAAATATCCCTTCAATAGTTTCTAGCATTATGTTTAAATTTTTACTTTTATTTTGTCTACATGAAAGTGTTGTTTCATTTTTATTTTTATTTTTTTGTTTGTACATCTCTATAATATATATGTTTCACTTTAATGTTGTGTTTGATTGTTTTCACACTAACCCTAATTTCTGTAAATAACATGCTAATTATTATTTTACTTTTAGTTTATTTGATATTCGCTTTTAGTTAGCTCTCTTCTTTTAAATTAGTTTTGTTTTTGTGCATATTTTGGTTTATGTTTAGTTTTAATAACTTTTAATGGCCACAATGTGATTAATGTTTAATTTTTGTTAATTAAAATCTTATTCATCACTGAATTAATTATACACTTTACACAATGAATTAAGATTTCAATTTTTATAATATAAACGCATAAATAACTATTAAACAATACAATAAATAAACCATCAATATTTGTCATATGCCTCCACATCTTTGTTTAATCATTAAATATTCAAATATTCAATTATACATATGAGGAGGTATAATTTTTATTTAATTGTTCATACATAAAAGATTGTAGTCAATTAATTTTCTTTAATTTATAAGTTAATGTAGCTGAGACTCTACAATACTCTAAGGCCAAAATCTTAGAGAACTGATTAGTTTGTTGCTTTTGTAAATAACTTGGTGCTTAGGGTTAGCATAGCTAGGTTTTTGTTTTCTTTTCTTTTGGTCATTAGGGTTGTGAGCTACAACAATTTTCCTTGCCAACTGTGACTCCCTGATAACCGAGAGGGTTGTGTTGCGTGAGTATTGGCATGGACTTAACTCCAACTCAAGCGACTTTAAACTGTGGAATAATGTTCCCATACTTATCGTTAGCTATCAAGAAGTTCGAGATGTTGGTGTATTGCGAGAGCGACACTTTCATTTCAAAACCATCAACATGTTGTAGCATATGTCTTTGAAGCTCATTTCCTTCTCTTCTAGTTGTTGAGAGGAGTGGCATGCCATGTTTTGTCGTGCCATAATAAGATGGGCACAATGTAATATCCCCTTTATTATTTTCGTTAAAAGATTCGAGATTTAGTTCAAAAAAATTATGCCGTGAAATTTATCCAAAGATACCACGAAAATTTCACCAATTCACATAATAGAAATTGCCATAAAATAAAAAACTGTAAAAACCCAGAAATTAAATAAAGGTTTGTTGCTCCAACAATTTTTATTATTTTGCTAAAAATTCCCAAAAATTATTACAACATATGTGTTTTTGGAAATACTAATAAAATGCAACACAGGTCCCTAAAAATTGCAGACAATATGCAAGAAACAAAATTTATTTTATTTAATAATAATTGTTGGAAATATATTACATCGAAAACCTAGAAGATATATTGGGTTTCTAGTTCTCAAACTTCTGTAATATGATCTCCAACAACTTAATCCATCAACTCGACCCTTTTGAGATGTAATAATCCTTTTGAAGTATAATTAATGACTTATGACACAATAATTAGCTATGGTGTGTCTTTCAACATCGGAACGAACTGCCACCAGCTAGGGTGTGTGTTTCAACACCAAAATCAAGAAATTCAATGAAGGTTTCTCCCTCCCACCTTAAAACACAAGAGCTCTTTGGAATATTAACCAAATATCAATATTCATTCATGCCCCCAATGAACTCGCATCTTCCTTTTTATAAATCTTTCCCATTCAAATACCACAGGTCCCCTTTCTTTTTAATAATAAAGTGACTTTATGAGTTTTATTTCTTAAATAAATCAAAGTCACTTAATAGTCCCCTTTTTAATTTAACTAGTCATTATCACCTTTAAGATGACATTAAATAATTAAATTAATTATTTCCATTTTTTTGTTCTTGGAGAAGGGACATGACATTAAATAATTAAATTATTTATTTCCAACTTACTATTATTTGAAGTAAATTATCTCCAAGACCTTGTTGGAAGGTTTTGTGGGAAATATCCCTCTGGTAAGGAACTGATGATCTGGTTGGAGCACTATTGGAAGCCCATCCTTAGCTACTCTCCCACTTGAAACCTTATGGTGAGACATTCAATAAATTTCCTCTTCTCTATCAAAGTCGATTGTGAAAATATCTTGTCATATGAATGGAATTGGGGGCCTTCAAGCCTCTTTATGAAGAAGTGGTTCACTGACTTCAATCCAACTAGATTTAATCTCATGAAAAAAAGTATGGATGATTATGTAGGGTCTCGTCTTGTTTTCTGGTCCAAAAATATCTTGAAAGATATTTGGGAAAAAAATGGAAAATTTCTATAGTTTGAGGATTGTTGGGCTACAAAACCAGGTAAATGTTGGTTATGGATGTAGGTTGAAGGGGATTTGAATGAGGGCCTTTTGGGAGAAATCCAAATTATTTATAAATCCATGTTTTGGATCCAAAGGATTGATTATTACCACCTACCATTTCGTTGCTTCAGATGTCAATCTACTAGCCACCTCAAATACCAACGGTCAAGGTTCAGTATTCTTCTTAAATATGATAAAAAATTACGAAGGAAGAAATTTAGATAGGCTCTAAATAGCTCTAATCCTTAATATTAACATGCAAATGACCACAAAGGTACCAAATTCATGCCAGATCCTCCCATTTTAGCAAATTCACAAAAATGGCCTTCCTCCGTCGACTTCTCCACATTCAATTAATTGTCACAAATTATTTGTTGTTTCCTCTTTTTTCTTGCCACTTCCTCTTACAATAATCTCTCTTGTTAATATCTTAATACAAATTATGCTAAAGCCGCCCCCCCTCGCCAACACTTTTCCCTCCCTCACACCTCCCAAGCCTTCTTCTATGACCCCTCTCTCTCATACCATTCCCAAATTATTGGATCCATCCTCACACTCTCCCTCCCCTTCCTTGATGTCTCCCTCTTCTTAAGGGACCTAACCTATCAACCTCTTAATCAACCTTCTCGGCCTTTCTTCCTTTGAAAAAATCGAAGCCCCAATCCTCTCATAACCAATACATGTTATGTATTCGACCTAGACTCACTAAGGATTCCCCTTTATATCGATGGTTTGACTATATACCCTATCTTGGAAAACCTATTTGGACGCAAATGTCATGTACTTCGAGCTCAAAAAAAAGTTTTTTAGACATAAAAAAGGGTAAAGAATCTACTATCATAAGGGTCCTCAGAGCATGGAAAGCCCAAGACCCCCTAGACATCATTCTCCTTCAATTTCAGAGGCTTAAGGGGCACCCAAACAATACTCTCTAAAGTGTCTCGTCAACTTATTTAATCCTGATGTCATCTTATTTTAAGAAAGAATGGTAGATAGAGACAAATCCAAGGGTGTCCAAACCCTAGCTTAAAAGGTGGTCCTGTTCCACTTTAGATGCAGTTAACCGCTATATTGGACTTCCAACTGGCTGGAACCCTCATCTCTAGGCTATGGGCTCCATTAAATATAAGTTTCCTATCTCGGTTAGCCTAGAGATCAAAGATTTGGGAATAGTTTTAACCATTGTCAACATCTATGCCCCATACTCTAATCACATTCCCTTATGAGAAGATATTTTAGTGTTTGATGCCTTCTTGATCCCCCACATAGTTATTCGAGGGGATTTAAATGTTATACTATCAAAGAGAGAGGTTTGCGGCTCAAATCCTAGGCCTAACCTAATTAGTGGAATTTTCACCTCCCTCTTTGAGTGGCATCACTCGATGGACATGGAACCTCTAAAAAGTATCTTCTACCTAGAGAATATTTCAGGTTAATGAAGGCGCAATCTCTAAAAGGCTTGATTGATTTTTGATCTCTACAAACATAATAAACTCTCATATCATTTCCTAGTCATGGATTTCTATAGGAGGGATATTAAATCACCTTCCTACCCTTCTACTCCTAGTTCATGGCCTTAAGAAGCCCCCCTTTCCACTTAGCTTTAACCACACATGGTTTGTTGAAGAGCACTTCGAGAATTCAGTAGAGGACTCTTGGACCCATCTACAATCCTCACATTCTGAATCCTACATGGCCTATTCTGCAGAGAACATATCTAAGCTCAAGTCCCCCACCAAAAGTTAGTCTATTTGTTACAAGGAAATTTAACAAGTGAGACTCAAAGAAATTGAATAAGATATAAAATCCCTACACGAATCCACATGTAGAGTATTTATAGAAGAAAATATCACCTCACTAACATTCATGGAAAACATAGTTACCGATTAAACAAGAACTATTACCTCACAATGGGTACTCTAGCCCAAAAACCCCAAGAAACCATGAAAAAACATGTTGAAAACGAAAAGTGTTGATGTTGGAATAATGTCTTTTTTTTCGGGGTAAATTGTCAACATCTTTTAATAATGACGTTAAAGATAAAATATCATGACTCTGAAAAACCTTAAAATTCCAATGATAAACATGATATTAAAGATAAAATGTCAAAAGTCTTAAAATTCCAACGGTTTTTAGGCATGGTATTAAAGATAAAATATCATGTCTCTGAAAAGCCTTAAAATTCTAAGGATGACATTAAAGATAAAATATCACCTCTATGAGAAGCTTTAAAATTCCAACAATTTTCTGCCATGGTGTTAATATTATTTTTAAAAATTATTACCATTTAAT